>JAATLQ010007660.1:16968-151347 GCA_013421005.1 Heliconius erato x Heliconius himera | reverse complement strand
CCTTTTTAACCCCGAAGTACGATAAAGTCGCCAAAATTTTCGACCGGCAGTATCACTCACCTTCCAAGGTGTTGAAGTTGGAGGACGACCCGTGGGGGTCATGTGCCATGTACTCCCCGGACAAGATGAAGTCCGGCGGCGGGCTGATGGCGCCCCCGGGCTGCTTCCCGGGACGCTACAGCCCCACGTACCGCAGCTCCGACCCCCGCCGCTGCGTGCCAAACCCGTCCGTGAGTATCTCATTCTACCTACTGTAGACCACCACCTCTTACCAGTGTTTAGCTTCTTTTTCAGGATATACTAACCTTGGCTATGCGTCAATACTGTTGTTGTTTATGCTGGCTTGCCTTAGCGACTGACATGGAGCTCCATTAACCTTGTTTGTTTGTCACAGCGAATTGTCTTTATTTTGTACTAGGCTCTCAATGTTTGTGATATTTAAATAAATTTTACAATTGGAATACGTTTTGAAATCTATAACAAAAATTATGAAAGATAAAAATAATAACATATTGTGATTTTTTGAAAACCACAACAAAACTATTGATTAAATCATATTACTTATTTGCTTTCACTTTCTTTCACAATTTTAATGACGGTAACGGTTCGAACTAATCCCTTAAAACAAAATCCGTCGGCAACGTACGTTCATACAAAATGTTTTTTTTATTAATTTATCATAATAAATATAATATACCTAAAGACACATTCTACGCTCTTATTCGCCATTTTGTCCCGATTTATGTTATGTAGTCTAAAAATTTAATTTTTCAAAATGTCGTAAAGAAAATTATCACTAATAAAAATAAAAAATATTTCATAAAACATCTAGTTTTAAAATCACTAACAAATAATTCAGATATCTACATTCAATTACGTTGAATCAAGGAGAAGTCGTTGAAATCTTTTTTATGATGCCGCCGTACATTTCCACGGTGTGCCGACGGCGGGCGGTTACGAGCGTAGACCGGCCCGCGTAGTGCCGCTACGGGGTTACCTCATACCTACAGTAGGCTATTCCTTTGATTATAACATAACGTTTATAATATTTTACTATGTATTAGAATTTTAAATTATTTATTATAAATTTATAAATGTTTAATAATTCTCTATTAGTAACATTATAGTTTTGTATCATAGTTCAAGAATAATGTCTTATATAAAAAAAAATACAATATCAGATAGTATTCAAATCTTTGTATAACTTTATTTTTCACATCACATTTTATTTGAAAGAAAAGTGAAAGAAAACAAGAAGAAAATACATGTAAGATAAGTGTGAAATATGTATGAAAATTTTAAATTTTGTATCATTGAGAGCTTGGTAGTTGTGTGTGTTTTGATCTTTTTTTTTTCAGAAATAGCGCAAGAATATTTCAGCGGCTTTAGAGTTCGTCGGCGGCGGACTTTTATTTTATTAGAAATTTTATTTCGAATGAAGTGGTGTGGTTTTAGGAGTTTAACTTTTATATATATTTGTGTACGTTAATTCATACGATCACTAATAAAATATTAAAATATAGGTAGGTATATAAATTGTAGGTACATTACAACAAATGAATAACAAAAGTAGATCAAATTGGATAAGGGTAAACATTAAAATACGAAACAAGTGAAAGATTTATTATTATTTAATTATTCATTATTATTCAGTGATTTATTTCCAATATATGCATATAAAATATATTTTAAACATAATATCACTGAATTTAAGATATTAGTTCCTAAATGTGACATTTATTAGTCGGGAAGGCTCATTAAATATATGAATATTTCAAAAACTTTTAAAATTATAAGGTAATTAAATGAAAAATAATATCATAGATGATTTACATAAAGAGCAATCAATGATATAATAAAAAAACGATTATTCAATTTATGGAATATTTCTATATTAAAGTAAAGCGTATAATAAAAAAAATGTTATTGTTTATAAAATTACTATACAGCGTGTATAAAAAAGTTTATTATTTTATAGATACACCGTAACTTTGGTTTACTGAGTTCATTTCACATTTAAAGCGTACTTAGCTTTGTCTTTATGATCTTAAAAAAAAAAATCGCTTATACAGGGGTGATATTAAAATATTTATAATATTGTATGATTTTCCATTTGAATAATGTATGGATAATTACAGTAGAATAGAAAACTAAGTGTTATTTTTAGGATAATGTATTAATGAATATTTTTTTTGTAACAACCTGTATCCCATATATAGCAGTGGATTGTTAAAATTCTTTGTTTTCTATATTAAATGGCGGAACTCAACGCCGCACGTTTTCTTGTGTTGTTAAAAAATGTTAATTATTTCCACACGGTGAATGATTTTTTCATTTCCACGCTCTGGAATCATCACAAAGCGCAGCGTTAAGATCCGTCACAACAACGTGCGGCGTCTCGTAACTAACTGAGTGGTTTAACACTGAGTTCCCTGTGTCTACCATGTTATATTAATTGAAAGTAGTATTATTTTATGTGAACATAAAGATTTGAGGCCATCGTAGCGCAGGGACACACTGCGACACTACAAACTGTTGAATTTCCATAAGGGAAATGGAATATCTTATATTTTAATTTTTGCGGTCTGGTAACGACGCAAAGCGCGGCGTTGAGTTCCGCTTCTCAACACACAATGCCTTCAACGGCGGAAAGTGGGGAACGGAAGTGTCTTATTGGAAACGGATTGCCTTAACACTTGATTCCTAATGCCTATCCTGCTATGTACGGGATACAGCGTGAAGCGGAAACAAAAACAAAGATAATTTTAAACATGAAACGATAATAACATGTTTATTAACAATTTGTAATAAGATACAGAGTGCATAAAGTAAAAACTATACTATTTTATTTTCCACACCGAAACGTCACTTTATACTTTTAAAATATTCATGAAGACAGTCGTTGCTTGTATTCTTTCATTAATATAGTGACAGCTCAGCTCAGTTTTAAAATATTTCACCGTAATAATGTTGGCGCTTATATAAAATCGTGGATCAAAATGTTGAACTTAGTATTGGTTTGAACTCTTAAATGTCAGACAAAGATTAGTGAACTAAATATATGATTGTTTTATTTATATATTTCTTTTTTTTTAAACATAGCTATAATATATAACTTATTAAAAATATAATATGATTTTAAGTATTATAGCAAAATTTTGATTATATATTTTTATTACTTTCATAGTTTTTATCTCATAAGACGTATATAAAATATAGGACAAGCGCGAGTCGGGCTCGCCCACTGAAGGTTCCGCAGAAAAATTGTAAATCTCGGGCTTTTTCTGAAATTCAGGCTAAGCTTAGCCGAGTCCTTTCATCTGGTACCTCACTTGAACTAGCGTCTTTAATATCAATTTTTGCCCCCCTTAAAAATAACAGCCTTAGAAGGCTGTTATTTTTTTAAGTCTTTAACCGCAAATGTATAGTTTTCAGAATTTTTCCTGAACTAATATTACCTGTAGATGATAGCTGATAAATTTCATAATACTAGATTAAGCAAAAGTACCCTATTAATTTTGATTCTCTTTATAGTGTCGAAATACAAGTTTTTTGTTAATACTAATAAACAGCTATATCTTTTTTTAAGTAAATGTAGAAATACGTTTTTTTTTAAGGCCGTAAAGATTAAGGCCGTAGATCTAGGAATATGGTTTGATAAAGGCTCTTGATATACAGACAGACAGACGGGCAAGAAAGTGATCTTAAGTTCCCTTTTTCCTTAAAAGGTACGGAACCCCAAATATATATTTTTACATATACCTTATGACTACATATTAATATTAGACACATATGTATAAGCAATGTCCATTATCGATCTATCCTAATTAAGATTAAAACATTAGGCAAATTAAAAATTGATTCCGATTCAATAAGCATTATCGCCCACTCCAACGAGCTATTAGAGCGCATAAGCTTAACTTAATACAATTTAAATATTTATATCAATTAATCATTAACAATATCTAATGATGTTCTATAATACTAGACTAAGCTAGGATTATATGATGTCGTCGATTAGATGTAGTAAGAAGAGTCGCGGCGTAGAGTTCCGCGACATGTAATGTCTTATACTAAGGCGGAAAACGAAATGTCTTGATGTGGTTTTCTCGGGTATCATGCTATATGGAGAGCGTTATAAGCTGGGACAAATAATAACTTCTGAATTTTTTTATTTATTTACATTCCCACATTTCCCACAATATGGCTATATTATAGATATGGGCTGGCATCACACTGTTTAATCACTGTGCATCCATTTCATAAAGAATTATGGATTAAAAATAAAGACTTATGTCTAATTTTTGTTGTACTGGAGTAAGATAATTTATATGTTTTTATGTTTTTGTTATTTTTTTTAAATTATAGAATTATAAACAACATAAGTGAAGTTTCAGAAGTAAATAATAATTAAAAAAGGAAAATAAACATAAAGACATTTAAATTTATTATGTGAAATATGTAAATACAATTAAAACAAATGAATTTTTAAAAATACCTTGAAACGTAGATTTTTCAGTTTCTTTTTTTCACGTTTTTTCACCGACACTTGATATTTTTTTATTTTCTGATGGACTTATGCCTATTTTATTTGGCAACGTGAAGCCGCCTGAATGTTGTAATTTTTACTTATTGGCTGCCAAAGGTTGAAAACGTAAAGAAAATGTCGCAAAATGTAATTTTAAAAAAAAATATTCTCAAAATAATTTGGTTCTATTATTATATCTATTTTAAAACCATCCTCACTTTGTCCGAAAAAGTTATGGTACCTATAAATTTTTAAGACACTACCTAATTTACTTCCAAATAAATGAAATTCGCTCAACACTATGTACTACAAGTTACTGTAATAATCTAATATTAATATAGATTAGCTTCAAATCTAGATCTTTGATACTTTCTACCTCTTATTTTGCATTTCACGGAACAGCAGTGGTGGATGACTATAGTATAACAATTCGCCCAACGCTTCTTGGATGTGAAATTGATAGCAAGAGAGTTATGTCTATTACTTTAGACACAGAGGTCTCTTGGTGTCTGTCTGCAAGTTGGTGATCTAATATTATCAAGGTTAATACGCAAGGTTAATGCTATCACGTATGATGTACCTATTAGAAGTATACGTGTCTCTTCTCCTATTTTCACTGGCTTTTTATTACATTCGCCTTTGGAACTATATTGATCCATTTTTTTTCCAATTCTGTTCAAACATAAAAAATCTTATTAAAATAAATCAGCTTCACGCTGTATCCCGCACACAGCAGGCTAGGCCGAGGCAACCTAGTGTTAAGATATTTCATTTCCGGCGAAACTCTATGCCGCACTTTTCCTCGACGCTAGAGCGAAGAAATGAAAATATAAATGTAAATAAATATTTCACTTCCTCGAGTGGAGATTGAACTCACAATCAGTCGATCTTACAATCACACTTTGTGCCCCTGCGCCACAACTAGCCTAATTATTAGAAATAATAATAATAATTAGAAAGTCCGTTTGATAGGCGTTTATAGCAAAGTGCGCTCGTGATAAGAGACTTTGGTTGTGTCGATGAATATAATTCCTACTATTCTTTTTTTTCTTTTATAAAGAAAGTTGAAGAAATTTTAATCTAAGCAGATTCGCTATAACAAAATATTCGAGTGATATCTAGAGCCAAAAGAAGTAAATAAGAATAGTAAATTATTTAAATACTCATTGGTAAACATAATTTTTAATTTAAAACAGTCCCGTCGCAGCAGACGCATCTGAAAACGCGACAATTGTGGGTTTGATTTCCAGTCGGGGAACAAATGATTTTCGCTTGTTAAAAAAATATAGCGTGGCGTTGAGATCCATCACTCAACACGCAAAGTGATGAACGGAGAGTCTTGACACTAGCCTTCCTCTGTCTCTATACGCGAGATACAACTCTAAAAAATACATAAAACTGTTATATTATATACGAATAGGCTTACTAAGTGCTTGTCATACTTACCGTCATAACGTAACTACTTGGCACACAAACATTAGTCAGAAAGCTATTTGTTCTTTTATATAAGACGGCTAAATTACACATGCAACGCGCATTACGTAGGTAATAGGCGATTCGAAGACCACTATTAAAGTCGGTTATTCGTAAATGACACCTAAGGGCCTTTCGTGACTGGTTGTTTCAATGGTGTATATTTTGTAAATGGTTTTTTGTTGATAATAATTAATCTAATTGGTTTTAAAGGATTGTACCTATATATATTGAATGTAACAAAATATACGTATTTGAAAATTATTCGATTCATCGTAGTGCAGTTGATTGTTTGAATTAATATGAGATAGTTTTAGGTTTGATGAACTTCCGAGAAAAAGTTCGTATTAAAATTTAAAAAAAATCCTACGAGGTCTCTTCAAAATTCCTAACTCTACCCAATAATTAATACTTGAATATAGAAAGAACATTATAGTCTTTATATAAACATAGTTTCCTCTATCCTAATCACGACCTGTGGCTTAGTAATCAGAAAATAACAACATAACTCTCAGTTCAATTAAATCTTTCTTACAAAATTAAAAAATCTTACAATATAACATATATATCTTTTAAAAAATTTACCAAAATTATATTAATTATAATGAAGAAAATTAAATAGAAAATTAGCACGTGCTCAAACCGTCCGTTAAAACTCTACTATACCGCTACAAACTACCGGTATATCCTATATAGGAACAAATCTCCCGTATAGGCACAACGTTTTATTGCATTTCTGCTCCACGTTAGATATGACTTTCTCGTTTTGGCCAATATAATAATTGACGGTGCTGAAAGAGACAGGTAGAGTCTGCTAGTGCCATCTTATTTTATTCATGGAGGCGAGAAACACGCTGTGTGATGAGACGGAGTTATGCCATTTGCCGTGCGAAAAACAAGGACGGGCGATACCTCATGACCGTCTGCAAATAAAGGGTGAGCGGCCACGGACGATTGTTATTCGACTTATATAGTAACGTCTACGTTTTATGAATAAAAGGAGAAATGATAATAGTAATATAAAGGAAAAATGCATTTATACAGCCTTAGAAAATGTTATGGAGGCGCTGCTGATGTTTGTTGTATAAGTAAATAAATTATTTATTGTATTTAAGGTTATATTTTATTAGATTTGATTTTATTTATTGGTATTTAAATGAAATATTGACTTATTATTTATTTACTTAGTTAATAAAAATGAAAAAAATTGATTGAATTTTCAAAATACCAAATTATTTAATATTATTTTGCTTAGGTACACCTAAGTAGGTATGTATATATTGTTATAATAGGCATATACAAAATTATGTTTATATATATATTATAAACGAACAATAGACGACATACAATTTTAATAAATGAAAACTAAGAAAAAGGCATCCATTGTTAAAAAGTTAATTAAGTTCAAATTCCTACGAATCTTTCAGATTTTTAAACAAAGTTCACGGTCTCTACTTAAGAAAATGTTCAACTGATTTTGAGTCTTATGAACGAAAGTTTATATTGCCTTCCAGTGTGGGAAGGGGAAATAATAAAAATATTCTTACAAATGAAAGACCTAGGCCATAAATAATTCATGAATGTTAGCATATAAATAGATAGAAGTTGTTTGAGAGAAAAATTTAGCCTCACTATTTACTATAGGTAGGTACTCGTATATTTTTACGCTATAAGCGTTTATTTTTTAAATATAAACTAGTATGAGGTACTTGCTAAACTTTTTGACATATTTCTCCACTCTCCGTCATCAGGGATATTGTTTATTAAAAATTAAAAACAAACACTTTGCCTAGACGACTAATAATATTTGAAATTTTATTAATCATTGCCTTTTATCATTTCACATAATATAGTAAAATACATATAATTGCATTTAACTTATATTATACGATGAAAATAAATATAAAGCTTTATAAAAACCAAACTTAGACATATAACCGAAACTTCAAACAAATATCTTATCAGGGCAAACAGAACTAAAACAAAAACAACAAAAAAAAAACAAAATTTGAATTCCTAGCACCCAGCAAACTAACAATTCGGTTAACGCTGCACACTCAATTATGAGTTAACTGCACCACGAGTTAACTCTGAATGTGTCGCTAACTACGGATTAAATATTTAACTAGCTTCTGTATTGTGCATTGAGTCCGTTGAACGAATATCGACCTAAAGTGTTTTGGGGTACGATTCATATTCAATTGTGGATTTTCGCCGTTTGATTTTTGAACTTTAAAGTCTTTTGTCACGCTAACTGCTTAAAACAAAAGATAGGACCACAAGGGCATATAAACAACAGGACGGCGTAGGTATCGTGATATATGGGGTTTGATTAAATATTACTTTATCAGGTACAATCTACTGTCCGTCGTGGCGCAGTAGTGTCGGCTGTGTAGTATATTTTATAGTTGCTGATTCATTCGGTCCACAATTACATGAATCAAATAGTTTGATAAGACAAAGCGAGGCGTTGAGTTCCACCATTCATCACTCAATGTCTCGAAATTCGGTAAAATATTTCGGAATGTTTTGACTAGGTTCTCGCTACCTATCCTACTAGGCAAAATAAAATGATAAACTACAAAAATATTTGTTTGCTGTCGTAGCAAGTTAGGTTAGGCAGTTTGGGTTCCAATCCCTATGGAGGAAATATTTTTGTCTATACTATATATATTAAATCTATAGGATTGCTTCCATAACGCGGGTTTTGTGGTTACATTCATACTCGGGTGAATGAAATATTTAATATTTTCATTTCATCGTTTAGGAAACGAGGTAAAGTGCGACGTTGAGTTCCGCCACTCAACACTCAATGTGTCAAGAATTCGGCAGAAAGTGGTCTTAATGGAAAACGGAGTGTTTTAACACCAGATTAGGAGTTTCACATTCTGCCACAATATAATATTATTATTTTCTCGACCAAGTAGAGTCTAGGACCCAGTAGAGATTACATTTACAGTTAAAAGAACAGCCTACACTTTTTCTATATATCTCTACTATTGCTCTATTTATTAATTAAATATTATAGATGTACATCAGGCCAGACGTGGCGCAGGGGCACAAAGTGTGACTGTAAAATCGACTGGTTGTGGGTTCGATCCCCACTCGAGGAAATGTATATTTCATACAGCGTGAAGCTGATTATATGTGTACATACCATCGAAGCACAAGTTGTAGGGATTCGAATTCATCTTAGTTTATTTATATATATTTTTTTATTAAACATCTGATATCTCTACTGAAATTTGGTCCGTACCTTATTTTCCATATCATTATTATGGTTTATTTTTTAACATTTTTAAAATTTTAAATATTTACTCTAAACCTAAAGGCTAAATTATGCCTAATCAAGCTTTATTTTTAACATGTCTTAATTTCATACATTACCTACTTAGCAGATCTATTTTTACATATTTGATAATTTAAACTCAATGTCGCGCTGTCTTTAATAGCGCGACGTTGAGTTTAGCTATTCAAACTGCTCGAAAATTGAGCGGAAAGTGGAGTACGGAGAGTCTTAACAATAGGTCCTCTCCGCCTAATTTGTTATATGCGGGATACTGCGTGAAACTTAAATAAGAAAAAGTTAATTATAAATAAATTATTTAGAAAAATCTTAAATCTAGTCTCATAGATTGTGAGGGACCAAGTATCAGAACTAGGATGAGAATAGTATTGCTATACTGGAGGACAATATTGCTGTTTTCCTTTACGTTTTCTTTTAGTTGTTGTCTACAATATTACACTTTTTACCGCTATCATTTATAATTTAATAATATATTTTTTTTACCTGTTGTCTGTGCGGGTTGATTGACTCTATGATGAGGTAAGTACCCTACATTGATCTCGAACTACTATGAAATATGAGTTTACGTCATCATGGCATAAGTTGGATGCTATAAAAGTAGATAGAGACAAATAGTATTACAGAATTTTTTTCAGACCTGGGAACTTAGTGTTAAGACACTTCCACTCTCCACTTTCCGCCGAATTCTCGAGGCATTACCTGTTAAGTGGTCGATCGAACCTAGAACCGTTTACAGTCGCACGCTTGTGCAACTGCGCTACAACAGCCTTTATTAGCAAGATTTATTTTATATTTTAATTTTTAATAAATCTACTGTAAACATTTTCATATATTTTATGAGAAGAAGAGGTCGTCGAGTGACAGAGGACTAGTGTTCGACTGCAACCACGATAGTTGTGAGTGTGAGTTCGACGCCCATTTGGGAGAATTCATTATATACATTTCCCCACTCTGGTGATTAGACCTGTATTCCTACCTCGCTATGAGAATACAGCGTGAGGTAAAAAAAAAGATGTATACATTTTTGTGAAAAATATAAATATTTTTCTGTTATTCAAATATTTTCTTATCGAGAAATAAAATTTTGTATGCACAATTTTTTTGAAACTAAAACAAAGAATGATAAAAGAAAGAAACTTAATGAGAACTATGGAATAGCTTTCAAGCGGCTAAAATACATTATCTCAAGTTTAGGCTAAATGAATATAGGCTGTCTCTTACATTCCTGAATAAGTTATAGATCGGTTCTACGTAGTTAAAATCCTTTATAATGTTTTGTTAAAAGTGGTTGCAGTAGTCACTATCCTCTACATCATGTCTAAATTCGGAACACCGGAATTTAACGCCGCACGTGTTCCAACTAGAACGAAAAAAATAAAATAAATCAATCCTCGAGTGGTGATTGAAACAAAAACTGTCGCGTTTACAGTCGAAGGCCATTCCATTGCGATACATTCCTAAAATACCGAATTTAAGTACCGCTATTTATTTGAATTATATCGAATTAATTCAAGAAAAAAAGAACAAAAAAAGCCATAAATAAAGTTATAAATAATTGAGTATTTTTTTTTTATATTTGTATGAAATAACTTTTTACATATATAAAAAATATTTTAGGTTTGTAGGATATAATGAGAACTTTCTTTACAGTTTTCTTTTTAAATAATGAAGAATTTATAAATTGCAAAAATTAAAAAATACTTTCACGCCGTAACGGCTCATTTAAAAAAAAAAATAAGCGAAATTAATATTTATTAACCATCAAAACTAATACTATGAAATCATATTTTACTTTTGATATAAAAATGTACGCCATATCGAGACATGAGGCCAGTCGTGGCGCAGAGACACAATATGTGATTGTAAAACCGACTGGTTGTGCGTTCGATCCCCTCTCGAGGAAATTAAATATTTATGTACATTTATATTTTCATTTCTTCGCTCTGGTGCCAAGGTTGAGTTCCGCCACTCAACACGCAACGCCTCCAGAACTCAGCGAAAAGTGGGGAACGGTGTGTCTTAACTAGGTTCCCCCTACCTACCCGATCAGTGCGGGATACAGCGTGAAGTTATAAGAAAAAAAAATATCTAGACATAGTGTATAGTCACCTAACGCCGTGTTTTGTAAAAATATAATAAATAAATATAAATATAAGCAATTTTTTTATTAAAATAACCATTCTAAAAATGAAAACCGTCCCCCACCATATGTAATATTTGCTAGAAGTATAATAACATAACCAACATTAAGTTCTAACTGCATTACGACTTCTTGTTGCAACTTTTATGAATAATTAAATGTAAAGAATATTTTAATTCAGTTTTGAGATGCGCTCAAAGGGGACCGAGTCTTACGTTTGTACGCTACATCCCAGCTTAATATCGTTCTTTACCTTATATTTGCGTACATTTTTTATGTTTTCACGCTTTTCTTTCTATTTACAGCACTAAAAGTTAATATATATTTGTCAAGGTTTCCCTTTTTTTCCATTCAATCGAAAGTAAGGCTAAGAATCAAGTGTTAAGACACTCCGTTCTTTATTTTTCGATCATTGTACTGACGTTACGCCAATTGACACAATATTTTTCATTCTTTTTTTGATAGGCGGTAAGTGTTAGTGATTTTTCAATGTATTACGACAACCTATGAATCATACAACATAAATACCTACAATAAAATCAAAACGAAGATACCCCTCAAACACACACCCACACTCTACATACATATATATATATATATATATATATATATATATATATATATATATATATATACATATATACATATAATACTAACATAATCGAGACACAGCCAACTATTTCGTAGCAGAATAAGCTACAGCTACAGTATCAAATTTTCCTCAGCAGTGTACTTCGCAAAACCTATTAACCGACAAGATGTTGGTATTTTAATAACTGAGAGAGCACGACGGCGGTACTTCGTAAACTTGAAATTAACTCAGTGCCCACGGGAGGGATATGCATTCTGCCATGAATACGGCTCCTGCTTCCATTGTTAGCGACTATAATAAGGTTCTAGGTACCTACTTTACACTTTGCTGCTGTAGTGTAGTGTAGTGTATAGCGTAGTGTACCAGAAATCCTTCCCCGGAGTACAAGTTTACCTATAACTACTAAGTTTTAGTATTATAATTATTTAATATAATAAACTTAATTAGTTGTTGTTGACGCCACTCGTGGCGCAGCGGCACGAAGTGTGACTGTAAAATCGATTGGTTGTGGGTCCGATCCCCATTCGAGGAGATGAAATATTTGTTTAAATTTATAGTTCTGTTTATTCGCTTTGTTGTTGAGGTTAAGCGCGGCGTTGAGTTCTGCCACTCAACACGCAAAGCCTTCAGAATTCGGCAGAAAGTGGGGAACGGAGTGTCTTAACACGAGGTTCCCTCTGCCTACCCTGCTGTGTGCGGGATACAGCGTGAAGCTGATTTTAATTTATTTTTTTTAATTAGTTGTTGGTAGTGTTAAAGTTATTTCTTGATTATCTTCAAATTAGGCGTAGAGAAGAGGAGAAGAACTTACGACATTCCGTTTTAAAAGCATCTCTACATAGATACTAGCCGTACACAAGATTGATCGATTTTTCCAATACCCATAGCCTCTCTAAGGGGAAGAAATATGAAATATACATAGTAAATTTATCAGAATAATTCATAGAAGGGCAGAATCACGTTGACAGATCGGATGCACATTATCATATATACGTTTTACGGTGGAGTTCATACGCTATCATTTTTACGAGCGACCCGAAGACGTCATAACATCGTCAGAGCGAACCTCGATTTGGTTATATATAGTTTGGAATATTGTAAAAAATCTATATACTTCACTATCGTGGCTTAGGTGTGAAGTGCCTTGTTGTACCCGCAATGGTAGTGGGTTCGATCTCTGTTAAGAATGTTTATATTGTATAATTATTTTTATTTCAGTTATAATGAGGTATTGATTTTTGACGTCTTTTACGTAATTTATTAATATTAGATAGATTTGGGATGGAGTGTCTTAACTGTAGGGTCTGTCAGCGTGACACACTAAATGTCAAAGAAAGAATTGGACATATAAAGACGAAATAAATGTTTATTATATGTATAATGCAAAGGAACTTTTTGCTTATATTTAGGGAATAGCTTGTATGTTAATAGCGCACATCGTCGTATATATAATTTTAAAAATAACATTTATTGAAATTTGAATCCACAATCATCACGTTTAAAAAACGTGTCGATAATGCCATAATGTTTTTTTTTACAATATTATTACAAGTATGTTTATAATTTAATATTCTTTGCATATTGATTTAAAATAAGTATAAAGGGTTGTGATCTGACGTAAGGCTTTCTAGTCCCCTTGGATCAAACAACCCTAGGGAGTTTGTGGGTACCGTGATGCCGACTTTTATAAAGCTACACCATGGCTTTCGTTTCAAATACTAAATAAATATTTTTCTAAGTTATATTTTGTAGCTGTAATCTTAGAACTAACGCTAGATCAGTAAAAATGCATTCAAAAATGTTACAGCAGCCGTATTTTAATCCGTTTACTATGAAATGAGGAATAAAATCCTCGCGTTCTCACAGTCTGGTACTATATTTTTATATTTTAGCCTCTTAACGCGATTTCTGTATCACAGAATAGACATGAATATTCCAGTCATATGTAACTATTTGTAGCTTTAAATTAAATATATTTATTTTGGGTGGTGGAGTTAAACACTGTTTTAAATTATTATTAATGATATTATTTTAAATATATGTAAATAAAATCTAAAACTATTGAACGTATATTCAAGCCGCAAAAACTGCGCCACGATCGCCTTCAAATATATGTATGTACAGAGCTATTTTCGTATTTCTCGAACATACATAACAGCCGAATGTGATGCAATGGTATACTGATTTACGTCATTTCTCTAAGAATGAATCTATATATCTCTTGTTATGTGTGTAGAAATTAACAAACACTAAGACTGAAACGAAAAAAATCTTATATTTAGTAGGTAGAGACAGAAAGATAAATAAATAGTGCATTTTTTGCTACAAATCAGCTTCACGCTATATGCCGCTCACTGCAGCGTAGGCAGAGGGAACCTAGTGGTAAAACACTCCGTTCCCCATTTTCTGCCGAATCTGGAGGCATTGCGTGTTGAGTGGCAGAACTCAACGCCACATTTTTTGCTACATTCTTATTAAACCATATTAACCATTGGAGGCCAGCCCCAGACCAACCCCCATCTCCCCCAAAAGCATACAAAGACACGCCTATATCTCTTATATGCATATAATTCTGCTTAAAACAAGACACATTAGGTACGTATCTTCAAATCCAAGAACGCTCCTTAAAGTATCGCAGCCAGGCGTGAGAGCCGACATATGTCCGTACGGAACACAATAACCGTAATAATCTAAAATAACACGGCTAATTTATTTCAACATCGTGTACCTATTCAATCGATACGACACTTTATACTTTAATATTTTTATAGGCGACATTAGATGGAATTTCAGGATGAAGTGAAATGTCTCTCCGCTTTCCTTCCATGAAATGAGAATTGAACAAAGTTAAGTTAAATTCTCGCTTACATATTTATTTTATTTTTACGCTCGCGTATTTAGAAACTCTAGTGTTACGACACTCCGTTCTCCAGTTCCTTCCTCACATTCAAGTAAGATGGGTACCATATACCTAATACCCAGCTTTACATAGGAAAAACTTCTGCCCCGATGTGATTTTAAAGCTTATTACATTTTATTTTCATCATTTAAATTTTTAAAAGAAACTCTCTCATCGTATGACAACAAATTACCTATAGTTTGAAACAGTTCTGATGTAATAATTGTGGGTCCAATATATTGGAACTAAATACCATAAATTACATTGAGGCCAGTCGTGGTGCAGAGGCACAAGGTGTGACTGTAAAACCGACTGGTTGTGAGTTCGATCCCCACTCGAGGAGATGAAATATTTACTTAAGTTTATATTTCCATTTCTTCGCTCTGGTTTCGAGGACAAGCGCGGCGTTGAGTTCTGCCACTCAACACGCAATGCTTCCAGAATTCGGCAGAAAGTGGGGAACGGAGTGTCTTATGACACTAGGTTCCCTCTGCCTACCCTGCTGTGTGCGGGATACAGCGTGAAGCTAATTTATTTATTTTAAATACCATAAAATATCACTTTCTTATTTAAAAATTGACGATTTTTTTAATTATATAAAATTGATGTAGGCAACACCAATAAATAAATAGCATTCATTTGCAAATAATTGTTTACCATGTGAACTCGACACACATGTTTCACACGTTGTTCTCGCACATACATACATACATACATACCCGTACTATGTATATTGTTATTGCACTCGTACCTTACTATAACTAATAATTTGCGTATACTACTTTCAGGTAGCTACTATACGTTACGTTACGTAACTATACGTTATAGCTCACTTATTATTTGTTTTGAATTTAGTTGCAGGTAAGAGCTAGTATTTTCTTATATAGTTATAGTAAGCGGATCCCGTGCGGCTACGCCCGCTGGGTCTGTACGAATATTTACTTAGAGTATTTTAGAAAAAATAAATTAATTATATTGCTATTATACACTAAATAAGACAATTTTTATTTTTTTTTTATTTTATTTGATTTTGAACAATGTCATATGTCATATGTGGAGCTCAACGATCTCCTATGTTTTTCAGCATTAGACTCATAAAAAATACTAAAAGTTGTGTATTGATAGACACCGACCACAGAATATACAGCCCATGTAGGTTATATTGCCTATATAGTGTTCCATACAAAAAAAATCACTACAATTTAATAGTTTCTGAGATTCGATCGTTAAAACAGTCAAACTCTTCGGCTTAATAATACTAATATAAGTTCCACCAGTGTGTGTGTGTCCACCACAAAACGAAGTGCCTCGACACTAATTTGTTTCTGCCGACACTGCTATATGCAGGAGATATGAGATGCTATTAAATATTTATGTATGTTTTTTACTTTCTGTCAAATAGTGATACTTAGTAAATATAGATTAGTAGATAAATTAAATGATAAAGTGTTGGTTTGTATATTGATTTGACAAAATAAACCGAAATATAATAAACGCTAATTAGAAATTACTGAAAAATGCTAGTGTCAGATGGAGACAACTTTCTCCCTCAAAATGACAAAAACAGAGATGAATTTACATAGTTTAATAAAGTGCCTGCTGTGCCAATCAAGAGCAAGTCAGTTCAATAAAATATATAGGTACTGGACGTCTGTCTTTCCAGAGCTTTACAGAGGCATTCGTTTTATACGTAAGTACTTCGTAACGTAATTGAGAGGCCTGTCCGTTTCTGATTTAACAACAAGTTGGTTTAACAACAAATTCGATTTTTTGTCTATTTATAGCTTTTTTAAAGATCATATGATAGAAAAGGGGCTTAAGTGAAAGGGAAATTATACTTCATAAACCTTTTGTCACCTCCAAAAATATGTGGATATATTTTTGGAGGTATTCTAAACTGGTTTTGATGAAACTGGGACTGTTCCTTAAATTGAAATATATCTAATTAAATTCAAAAATACAGTGGCTTTGGAGAAGTTTGTTAAAAAATATAAATATGACAAGCATAAATAAATAATTATACCTAAATACTATGCAATCTCAACAGTATCATATATCAAACTGACAACACTCTTTTTTCGAAACGAAATCGGAATCGAAATCGATGAAAATGCTAAAAAAATCAAATACAAGAAATAACATATTTCAAAGCAGATGTGCAACAAGATTATTTTATAAAACGTTAATACTTTGAAGGACTGTTTTATATTTTTATTGTAGGTGAGATTAAAAATCATAGGGTGGCGGTAATTAGCCGCACGTGCGCCGCAGTACTCGCCACTTGGGAATGATTTGGGGACAACACTTCCGGTCATCATCACGCGATTTTCACTAGTTCTTCCGACTTTGGTTCACAACATTTGGTAAAAAAATTAAAATTTTAAATTTTGAATCTAATATATTATATTTGTCACATATATAATATATTTAATTGGTAGCGGTTTCAAATATTTTTATATTAGTGACGTTAATTTTAATAGATTGGATGAATGTGTTTATGGATCAAGGTTACACAGTACAGCACTACACGAGGTCAAGTTCATTGAAAAATTTTATTGATTTTTGCTTTATATATTGTATCATTCTCTACTCGTTACATATTAAAAATGGTTTTATAAATTGTTTCACTTTATATCCTATAGAAACAAAAAAATATATAAAAAATACAGTAAACACGATATATTTTTTATTATACATATATATAAAGGCAACTATTCAAGTCTAAAATATAACTAAAATATAATTTATATCCTATAGTTAATAAAATTAAGATCTAATAGCGGCCTCTGTCTTGACTGGTTAACTCGATACGACGTCGTGTCAATAAAGCCAATAAACTCGTCGCAACTTCTATAAGTACCAAATGAACACAATTTATCGATTTAAGATGGCCTCTGCTACCCCAAATGTCACTTTACAGGCGATATTGATAGTCGGTGACAGGAACCTTACTGACTTCCCCCATATCACGTTTGGTGGCTTATTTGCTATGCTATTCGAGCCACTTGTTTAGCAAATTTGAGTCTTATCGCGTAGGGATAAGGTCTGACTGTAAGCATTTTGCCTGTAAAAGTAAGTTTGTGTGAGCAAGCGAAACTTACGCGACATCTAAGGAAATATTTTGTTTGATAAAACGCGCCGAGGTTGCCCTCGGTCGCGAGCTTAGGCGGATTTTCTTTTTCTCTCTTTCAAACGGGGTCTTTTCATAACTGTCAGGGATCAATTCGGTCAAGAGATTTGGTTTCTAAATCTTGTTTTATACCATTCTATGTGATTATTGGTATCTATTTTATAAGTGTTAACTTAAGCAATTTTGTATATTTTAGCTTAAAGTGCGTATTGACACTACAAATTGAATTTATTAGTAAGCTAGTGACCCGATCGCGGCTTCGCCCGCGACATCACGACAACATCTGTGGTTTTATATAAATATATACTAGAAACACGCTCGACTTCTCTCGCTTAATTTTATTTTATATTATAGCCAAATTTTTTTTATATAAAAAAACGGTCCTCCCAAGAATATGTTTATGTACAAAAAAAATCATGATAATCAGTTGATAAGTTATGACATTCATAATATTAGTATTGTATTCAACAATTTACACAACAAAAAAATTAAAGAAAACATACTCGAACAAACATGGCGGTGGAGAACGACTGAAAATAAAAATTTAGTAATAAAACGTTGTTTGCCCAAATTCAGTATAAAATAGCCTGTTCGTCTTGTAAATTTGTTGCCGGCACGGGCGCGCTCTGCACCCAGCAATAAAACTTTAATACAATTTCGCCGGCCGTTGACGACCGCTGCATTTTACGTGCACAGCGGCGGAAGTGTACACTTAAACAAGATGGCGGCCGGTGGTCACGTGACCGCGGATTCACCCCCACTTCCGGTGCTCACTCGGAACATGTCAAGTGTATTGCGGGTAGTTTGATAATTATCGGCGTCATTACAACCAACCCCTAATGTTTTTCTGTTTGAACATTATGGAGGTGCATCTGTTATGATTTATTTTTTAATTTATTACGCGAATATAAACTGTTTGGATGTTTTTTTGATTGATTAGTATTGATTTGTGCTTTTTTTTTGTGCGCTAAAATGTAATTACGTTTAATGTATTTTAAAGGACAGGATAAAGAGAAGCTATTATTAACCTTTTTTACAATCCTTATACAATAGGTTTATAATAAATTAACCTTGACCTTGTTAACTTATTTCAGTTAAAAAACATCACATACGTACTACATTGTAAGCTTGAAAAAAGTGAAATAAAATAATTTCGTTACAAGTCGACGTGGATGATTAATTAATTGTAAAACGAATGACTTGACGAATTGTTTGTTAGACCTGAGATAATGAATAATGATATTGAATCAATTAAAAAAAAGAAATCTTCGTGGATCAGTAAAAAAAAATTAAGTATACACGATTCGTCGTTGGTACGATTCCCATTCGGGGCGAAATATAATTGTGCCTAATTCGGATATACATTTCTGTAGGTTACTCCAGAAAAATATAAAATATAAAAAAATCTCTGTTATGAAATAAAACAAGTTTCAGTTTCGTTTCATTATAAAAGCACACATACAAATAAAAAAATAATAATACGTATAGTTATTTCATATTGTATAAGAATTCGTTCACTTCAATAAGTCGATCAATATCGAGATAATTATAAAAAAAAAATTAACCACTAATACAACAATAATTTGAAACTATAAAAAAAAAATCTGAAAATCATATTTAAAAAAGCATTCTTAACCTGCCGGCCGAACACGGCGATCACGTCAGTGGTTTGTCTTGCGGCTGAATGAAGGGGCAAAAAATCGATAGGCGTGCTCTGCATGTCACATGTACTTACAAAGTTTCGACATATCGGTAATTTGGTACGATGACCTCAATGGACGGTGCTGTCCATCCGTCCGTCTCTCTTCTTATTGGTCAATTTACGTAATGTATTTACTAATTTTGACCATTTGCATAATTACTATAAGCTTAAGGCATTGGGCCTTGTAAAACAACTTCTTTTTATTGTTAACTTTTAAAGAGGCGTGGTGGCGTAGGGGCCGGGGTTGGGGGTAGTAGGTTCAATCACACTCGAAGAAATGAATTATTATTTATTAATATTTTCAATTCCTACCTCTGGCACCAAGGCATAAGCCCGGTATTGAGTTCCGCCACTCAACACGTAATGCCTCGAAAAATTAGACGGAATTTGGAGAACGGAGTGTTTTAACACTTAAAAGAAACCTATTCCCTCTACCTACCCGGCTAAGTGCGAGATACAGCGTCAAGCTGAAAACTCTTCCCATAATTATTCTAGGTATATTAAAAAAATATATATTTTAACATTTTATTCAATATAGACTTATAAACACATATTGTAAATTCAAAAAGAACTGCATTTCTAGGAGCATCCAGAGGATTAAATGTGGTTCCTACTTTGTAAGCATATAACTGAAGTACGTGAAATTTTCGCTCGTAGAATGTGCAAAATATGGAATAAAATTTCAGCTCTCACATACAGTGTTAGTTCAGTTAAAGAATGTTATAACTAATATACGAAAGAATGTTCGTTTTCGTTCGTTCAGGTCATTTTTGGAATGTATATGTATGAATGTATGTATATATATGAATAGCTATAAATATTAAGGCTTACATATTACTACTATTGTAGTTTTGGTTTACTATAGTAATTGATATTAGATTTTTAAGATTATATATTAATCAAATGAATATAAGTTAATTGTAAATTACAATTACTTAAGGAAAACGCTGAAAAAGTCTATGAAAATAGTGCAAAGAGTTGGTGTTACCAAATTTGTGATAACTTTATTTCCTGTAGCCTAGTTTAAAAAGTTTCAATTGAGCTTTAAATACTCTTTGCAACTAAAAAGTTAATACCATTTTTAGTCTAAACCAATTGCTAAATAAAACTATAGCCCGCGGTTAATCAATCTTTTTTTTAACTTTAGGCTGTCTCCTACAAATAGAAATGTAGGCAGGAGGAACCTGGGAGCTCCGTTCTCATTAAGAAACTACCGTTCCTAATGAAACTTAAATGCTAAAATAACAAACAAATTCACTAACAGATGAAATTATAAAAAATATTTAACAAGGTATTAAAGTCCAAAGATAGTCTCGCACAGTAGGGTAGGCCGAAGGAACCTGGTGTTAAAACTCTCTATTCCCCATTGTCATCCGAATTCTATAGTCATTGCGTATTGAGTGGCAGAACTCAGCGCTTTGCCTCGACACCAAAACGAAGAAACAAATAATAAAAATATTACATATTTCATTTCCTCGACTGGGAATCGAATCGACAACCTATCACCTTACCGCCATACTTTACACCTCTGCGCCACAACTATCCTCAAATTACAAAAAAACAACAACAACAACAACAAACGTACCATAACCCAGCATAAAAACTATACGTTTCAAAAGTCAATAATTGCATAAAATTAATCACCGTTGGCCGGTTGGAGAACCGGCCCCGGCCTCCCCTCAAAGGGCACAATAAAAAGCCGCCAAAACGCCGTGTCTGGCTGTCGGTCCGTCTGTGTCAATCAATTAGACAAGCGTGGAGCGCAGAGTGGTACGCAGCGTCAAATCTCTGGCCACGCCCTATATTGATCAGGCCCGCCCCGCTGCGCTGTACGCCGCTGTGCGCGCTCCTATCTAGTGTCTACTCTGGTATGAGCCCCCGTGTTAGAAGGTACAGCTTTATCGTTATGATGTGGAAATATCATAATTTTATATAAATTTCTGTTTATATTGTAAGAGGACAGTTGAGGCGTGTAGGCACAAGCATGTAATTGTAAATGTGATGGGTTGTGGGTTCGATTCCCAGTCGAGGAAGTGAAATATTTAATATTGTCAATTATTCGCTATGGTAACTTACGCAATGCCTTCAAAATTCTACGGGCAATGGAGAACGGAAATGTCTTAATGGACGGAGTACCTTAACACTAAGTTCCCAAGTTCCTTTTGCCTAACATTATATGTGAGGGATAAAGCGTGTAGCTACAAAAAATAGTATATACGTGGTATATTTATATGAACACAATACAGATACTGTATTGTCTGTTTGTGTATTTAGTTAGCATTAAAACAAAGTAAATAGTACGTTCAAAAGTAGGTAATTGTCCTAAATGTCGTAGATTACCGCTTGGAGTAAATGCTTAAAATGTTCTATCAGTATTGAAAGTCAATTTATTGACTTGTAAACCACTATCCAAGCAGGTTTTACTTCAGTTACTCTAGAAATATATTGATATACCACTAAATAATGGTATATCAATATATGTCTAATACTTTTAGTATTAATACCATTTGTTTTACAAAACATCTTGAGTTCTTATGGTTAAAAAAGATAGCATTTTACGCTAACTTAACATATTTCAGTTATTCCAAGTTTAAATTTTTCTGTTTATTATATTAAATAATATTCTTATATTTTATTATCTGTACAACGTTGCACAGCTACCATAACAAAAGTAACTAACCACTAATAACTAACCAGAGACAATAAAACAAAACATAAAAAAATCTGCTTCACGCTGTATTCCGCACATAGCAGGGTAGGCATTAGGAACCTAGTGTTAAGACACTCGATTCCCACTTTCCGTCGTATTCTGGAGGCATTGCGTATTGAGTGACAGAACTCAACGCCGCGCTTTGCCTCGACACCAAAGTAAGAAATGAAAATATAAATGTAAATAACTATTTCATCTCCTCGAATGGGGATTGAACCCACAATCAGTCAAGCCACACTTCGTGCCACTGCGCCACGACTGGCCTCAAATCAAAACAAAACATTAACCAAAAAATACATATTATAACACACATTTTATAACATATATATATATTTATACGTATATATACTTACAATATACATTCACTTTTAGAACCTCCAGTAAAGCGTTCCCTCGCTAAGTGAATAAGGAAGAGCCTCCATCTGAGACGTTAAAATCTTACCTTCGTAAGTAACAAGGCGATTGCGAGCAACAATTAGCGCTTAACGATTATAGCTACAGCGACCGCTAATGCAAAGTATTATTTGCCCCCATCTCCTCTCGCCTTTTATATGGGTTCCTTATTTGTAGGTAAGCACCTAGAAGCCATTTTAGATATGGTTTTCTTTGTTATTAGATAATATTTTGTTATGGAAATGCTTATTATTGATGTTGGATTTATATATATTTGGTTTTACATAGTTTTTTTTAAATAATTTTCAAGATTTTATTATTGAAAATTTAAAAAGAAAATAGTATTTCCCGTCTCATATAGAGTATACATTCGTATATTTTTTCCATATTTTTAAATTGGGGAGCTATTTTAAAGGAAATTTAAAATATCGATTAATTCTGGCATTACACAGCTTTGGTTGCAAGATTACAGGTTGCGCCTCTACTACTGCAATAGTAAGTGATAGTCGGGAAATCAACCTCTATTACATGTTATACACATTTTTTATAAGAAAAATAAAAGTTACATTTTAACTTATTATACTCTTTGTGCTAGTGTTCTCAATCAACGTGATAAAATATTGGGGGTCTATTAGGTACTAAAACAATATATTTATTTCTTTTATTTTCCCGCTTCGTAACCCTGAAGACAAAGACTTTTCAGTGCTCTACACGTAATGCCCAAATTCAGGTGGAAAGCGGAGAAAAAAGTGTTTCGACAGTAGATAAAAGCATGATAAAGGTCATAAAGTCCATGCCAACAAAGCCACGGGCGGCCACTATTACTTTATGAATATATTATTATATACACTATTACTTTATATATTGAATTTTAATATTTCTTTTTATTTTAAGAAATTAACGTTCAAAACCATAAAAAATTGAAAGTAGCAGTTTTTAAGTAAATATATTTTAAATATTAATGTTAAAGTATTACTATATATAATTATACATATATACATTTATATTTATACAGATATGCATTTATTTATTCATACGAAGCCGCCGTAGCGTCTGACTGTAAACACAACGCTGAAAACACACGCCGTAGCGTCAGATTGTGGATTCGATTCCCACTCGGAGAAATGAATAATTTTTATTTCCTCGCTCTGGTAACAAGACAAAATATAGCATAGATTTCCGCAACTCAATACAGAATGTATCAAAAATTGGGAGGAAAATGACGAACGCAGTGTCTGAACACTATGTTCCCGCTGTATACCTTGCTACAGCTTAAAAATAAAAAAACAAACACGCGTATTTATACATAAACAAATATTGTAAATAAATATAGCACCCTGTATATAAAGTACACACACACAAACACAAACACACACACACACATCCACTGATTAAGTCACAACGAGAACAGCAAACCGCTAATGAAACCCATTACCGTTCTTACAGTCTAGCTGGACCGATTGAATATGTAATTCATATTACTTTATAAAGCACACGTAATGTCGATGTATGTATTTCCGATACAAATATTTCACTGTATGCAGGTAACGGATGAAACCGGATATTGGTTGGTATTCGATGTTTGGTATTATATATACATATTTACCTCGAAATTTCATTATTAATTTAATCCTATTAGAGATATGCTTATTTTAATTTATCATTTTGTAAAAGCTTAAATGTTGTTTATTTATTTGTGATTTTTTTTTCTTTAAACATTTAAAGATTTTAAGCATATTGCAACTTTAAAATTAAATTGTAACTATTACTTTGATAAATTATATATTAATAGATAATAAATAACATTCATGTATGTCACTGTAAGCGCATTGGTTGTGAGTTCGATCCCCACTTGCGGAAATGCGGAAATGAAATATTTATTTAAATTTATATATTCATTTATTTGTTCTGGTGCAATAGGCAAGGCGCGGCGTTGAGTTTCGCCATTCAACACGCAATGCCTTTAGAATTTAGCTGAAATTGGGGAATGGAGTCTCTTAACACTAGTTTCCCTCTGACTACCCTGCTGTGTGTGCGATAGAACGTGAAACAAACTTAATTTGATTTATTTTATAAATAATACAGACTTACATACATATATTATGCTTACAGTTTACATTCATATCGTGTGTATTTATATAATAATCTAATCGATACTTAAATAGAGAAGTTTATGAAAATTTAATTCTTCATATAAAATGCCAAACCCATATCAATTAAATGGATTTCTGTGAAGATATCACAGATTTTAAATGCAGTGAAGAGGTTATGGGCGGGCGGGCGTCGCGGGTGGCGCGGGGGGCGAGACGTGAACCTAATGTCCATACTTACTTATATATACAACACGCTAATCACTGAATCTACGGCGCTGATTCGTAAAACATTGTTTCTGGTAAAGAAAATGAAATATAAACAAATATATATAAAACTTAAGATTGGAGAAATACTCTAAAAAAAAAATATTTATATCATGTGTAAAGTTGTATATTTTATTATATAAAATACTAGTAATAAATATACAAAAAAATTACAACAATATAATTCAAGATATTAAAATCTTTATATTAAAAGTTGCTATAAATGTGTTATACATAAAAATATATAAAAAAAAGATCACGTTGTGCAAGCGGGCGAAGCCGCGGACGGATCGCTAGTATTATATAAATGATATCACTACTATTACTAGTAGTCTCATTTAGTTTAAAATGAAACAGGAGCCCATAATCCACTTTCATTAAAATTTTAAAAACCAGTATGTATGTAATAAGCTTACAGTAGTCCATACACCGACAGAAAAATTACATGTTCTTTTTTACCGAACCGAAATATAGGAGTACTTCGTATGGGTATAAAGAGAATTTTACTTTTCCCAGATAAAAGGCGCATAGAGGTATATAAAACATGATGTACGAAAGAAACTGCCAAAATAATATTATTATTTTTTTTTTACTTTTCTATATGATCATTTACATACTGATCTATCAATTGTTGAAAAAATCATATTGAACTCTCCTATTAAGTTTGGATCGTTTGTAGTGTTACATTTTTAAAATGTAAAGTTTAAAGTTCTATGATTTTATATTTTTGATTTAATTATAATAAAATCTCTAACTACTTAAACATGCTGATTCTAATTTTAAATGCATCTACAGTATGTAGCCCGTAAACGACATGAATAAAATAAATAAATAATATAATATATAATAAAATAAGATAAATTTGAAATTTGAGGAGATTTTTCATATAGTATATAATATTTACTGTAGTCTACTATTTGTTTCCAGTACATGTAGGCTATAATTTATTTATAAAAGTCTAAATATCTGATATCAAAACCTAGCAGCCAGTCGAATTTATAAGAAATAAATGTAATGGATTAACGAAAGTTGTTCATTTTCTGTTGATATAAAGAAACAATATTCTGACGACGTTAGCAGTCCAGCTAAATCTTACGAAATATGAATATAAAGCCTAAGGAAATGTCGTTCAGATTTACTACGAGTTTCGAATTACATCAAAAAATCAAAACTTTAAAGCTGATGTTAAAACACGAGGACCTCAAAGAAAATGAGGAAAGATTGATTGATCTGCGGCCACTCTCTATAAATATACTATATAATATAATATCTATATAATAGAGGCCGGTCGTGGCGCATGGGCACAAAGTGTGACTGTAAAATCGATTGGTTGTGGGTTCGATACCCACTCCAGGAAGTGAAATATTTATTTACATTTATATTTTCATTTCTTCGCTCTGGTGTCGAGGTAAAGCGCGGCGTTGAGTTTTGCCACTCAGCATGCAATGTCTCCAGAATCCGGTGGAAAGTGGGGAACGGAGTATCTTAACACGAGGTTCCCTCTGCCTACCCTGAAGGTGAAGCTGCTGCCGCTGATAAGATAAGATAAGAATATAATATCCACGTAAAACTTACGTACTTATCTATTAAAATATTAACTTTAAATAGTTTAAGTGGATATTAAAAGAAATAATTGTATTTTTAAAGCAACTACGAGTACTCTTTAGCTTATTTTAGCAAAACGGGTGGTAAATAGAAGAAATGGCAAAAGTGAACAAAAAGCTACAAGAGACAACTAGTGCCAAAACAAACAAAAATAAATATTCATTTGCGTCGTACATAAAACGCCGCTGAAACAGCCGATAGAGTGCACGTAATTATCAATTCACAAATCCCTCTCGCATCCCACCATCCCGCATCCCATCTTTACCCTCCAATCCCTCTAAGCCTCAATGACGCCCCTCTCCGAACATTAAATACAATATCTTTAAATTGCTCCTAAGTACCACCACCCTCATTGGATATTTTTACCGTCATTACCATAATCTCTCGTTCTGTATCTCTTTCTATCTCCCACGCTCAGATAGAGCCGTCTCGTTCTCGTCTCCTTAAAATTGTACGGTAAATTTAAGGCTCATTCTCTTATGATTTAGGTAAGATTCGTCTTTCTTGAAGCGATTACTTCGTAATTGCGGGAATAGACGGGAGAACTCTTAGTATAATTTTTCCTGTGAAACTTTACTTCGTGTGAACTGACTCAGGTGTGTGGACTGTCGACTGTCGATGTCGATATCGGGTACAGTGCACGTGAATTAAATTGTCAGCCATAGAAACGAGTTATTATATTGGTACGGCGTCGCTAATGACTCGCGACGGCCATTTTATTAGTGAAAGTAGTGAAAACTATTTTCGACTAAACTTAAATTATAGGTATTTGAGCTCTGTAGTTTTCTTTATATATAAATATATATATTTCTATATTTAGTTGTGTAGTTATGATTTTTAGATTGGATTTTTATAAGAATATAATATACATATATACATGTAAATATAGAAAGTCCAATTAATTGTTATGTCCAAAAAAAGTTATGTCCGTTTTAGTATATAATATATACATATAATTGAACTGTTTTCCAATCATTTATAATTAAATTATCCTTTATATCTTTTAAGAATTAAACTTTTAATATTTGTTTGAATATTGTTGATATTATACTAGTATTATAAATGTGATAGTTTATGAGGATGCGAGTTTATTTCAGTATCACGTAAAACTACAAAACGAATTTAAATGAAACTTTGCAGTAATATATATAGATTAAGCATCAGTACAACACATACAATACATACATGACAATTAATATGAAAATATTGTATTACACGACTATAAAAGCTTAAGCGGGCGAAGCCGCGTGTGAGCCACTAGTATTTACTAAGGCTTACACCACTCAGAATTATACAGAACAAACGTTCAGTATCAAAAGTTTTTTGGGTGGATGAGAGGTAGAGGGTCGGCCCTCCCTTATTTAGTCACGCCATTTAACAGCAACGGCAAAGGGCTAAGAATTAATTATTTATGCTACTAGGCTCGGAATCGCGCGGAAGATGTCACAGCGAGCCCTGGACTCTCATAAATTCAAGTTTTTTGAACGGTAAATTTCAAATACAAGAATTTTTGAGTTTCAAATTCTGTTATATAAAAATAAGTAAATAAATTAGTTTGAAAATATAAATATTAGTAATATTCCTAGGTTAGACTTATTTGTTAATAAATGTCATATTTCTATATTTGTAGGGTATAAGTTAAAAATATAATATAAATATATAATAAACATTTTGAACTTTTTACTTAATTATTAGAAATCCTAAACAACGAAGAAATTCTTAAGGCAATATGACTTAATATAGTGAAAATAAATATTACAATTCTTGACAATTTTCTTTTTTTTATACAGGTATGTGATCTATCTTTTTTAATGTAAAACAAACGGTAATTTATATTAGTATTGATAAGCGTAGTGGTACCTACTACACGGCGTTTCACAATTTCTGCAATTTTTTTTAAGAATTGCGTATTTAGTGGCGAAACTAAAAATTAAAAAAAAAACTAAAAATATTAACTTTATATATTTTACGTGGATATTATATTCTTATCTTATCTTATCTTATCAGCTTCACGGTGTATCCCGCTCGCAGCAGGGTAGGCAGAGGAAACCTCGTGTTAAGACACTCCTTTCCCCACTTTTCGCCGAATTTTGGAGGCATTGCGTGCTGAGTAGCGGAACTCAACGCCGCGCTTTACCTCGACACCAGAGCGAAGAAATGAAAATATTAACATGTAGTGATTCATTCCGACAAGTTGAGATCGAACCTACAACCGTCGCGTTGCCACGACGGCCTCTATAAATACTCTTAGTATTTATAATGAACACAAAGTATTTTTAACACACATAAAGAAAAATAATAAAACGACACAAACGTGGCTAAATTGCACAAAATTGCACTAAATATAACTTCCGGTTCGGTTATATCGATACATTTCCTGAAAAGAAAATTACAGTGTTTTACAAAGATAAACTGGGACCAAAATTACTTAAATATTCAGCTTAAGTCGTAGTGGTCGTTATTTCAACAAATACCGATCACAGGATATGTAAACGTCTATGTACACTCACTTAGATATATCAAAATTACCTCTTTTTGAATTTATAAATTGTTTGTATAAGTATATGTTGTAATATGTTAATATTTAATGTACTCATAATATTATACTTGGCAAATAACTCGGTAGAAATCTTTGAACATCAAAGGAATCGTAAAAAAGATAATTTAATTCCTATATTAATTAAGAATAACGCGGCGTTGAACTTCGCCACTCGACATGCAATACCTACAGAGTTCGGTGGAAAGTGGGGAACGGAAGTGTTTTTATGGGAACGGAGTGTCTTATCGCTAGATTCTCATTCGTACCCTGCTGTGTGCGTTATACAGCATGAAGCTAAAAAATTAAAAAGATATTCCATCATACGATCATATCATAGTGCTGCGCTGCCTGATTGTAAACGGTTGACAATGTGTGTGGGTTCAAACGCCACTCAGGGGGTGTATTATAATGTGTTCCGCCCCTCAACATGCAATCTCTCAAATAATCGAAAAAACGGAGAATGGAGAGTCTTCACATTAGGTTCTATATGTCTAAATTGTCCGCATATGTCAGGACGTAAAACTGAACAAAAAAATATTCGTTTGTAATACAGTTATTACACGACCGAGTTTGCGTGATGGTCTCTAATTCGAGCCTCTATAGGAAAAGTGTTTGTTTTTAAAATATCATAATTTCCCAATCTGGCTGAATAAATTAAAGCTTAAAGTGAACTTTTACTCGGTACTAGGTTTACTCTTTGGATAAAAAGTTTTAGGATTTTTGTTTCTAACTTTTCTCTTCCTCTTTTGTCTTTTTTTTAATAATTAATTAAGACTATCATGGCACAAGGATATAGAGTTTGTAATGTAACTGCAATAGTTGTGGGTTCGATACGTTGTCCACTCGGGAAAGATTTATATATTTTTTACTAGTGGCTGCCCGTTACTTCGTTTCCGTGGCCTTAATGGCCTTTTCCATGCTATCTCCATATACCACCGTTGTGATTAGCATCAAGACACTCTGTCTCCATCTCCGTTCTCTGTTTTCCACTGAAATTCCAGTCACTGCGTGTTGAGTTGCAACTCAACACTACGCTTGGTGTGTGTGTGTGTGTCTGTGTGTTACGGAAACAGAATAATGAAAACATTATGAAACTATTATGTCAAAGGAACCTAAATTTTCAATTATATTTTTATTATAATATTTTTATGCCAATTATTACAACTTTTAATAAAGCGGCGTTTTATTTTTTCTATAATTTGGCTGGGCTATTACATTACTTTATCACATGTTCCAACTCTAAAATTTTTATATATCAACATAAATATCTAAAACACTAAACCTCTTCTATTGAAGCTGTATTTTCATTATTTCTTATAGGAAGTAGGGCTAGACTGTTATTTTTGTTCATCAAATATGCCAGATTTAAATTATTTATATGTCAATGGAAATTATTCATCGAGCTCAAAGACTTTTCATAAGGAGGCATTTCATGATTTCTCATAATTTAGCTGGACCACTACCCTTCTACATCGGGTGTCTTCCAAGGATATATAACTTAGATCCAGCCCAGATACACAATATTTTTTTTCGATTGATGAAATAAAAAGGGAAGTCAATACAGATATTTCTATGTAAATATAATAAATACCACACCACCTCAGGCCCTAACTTGAAAGTTTGCACTATTTATCGACTTAAAGCTTTCATTAAACTTTCATTAATCTCCGTAGGCGTGGCAAATGATACACTAACCGTCCATCTGTGAACCACGAGGTGTACTATTAATCAAATTTGAATTTCTTATGCGGTAATGACCAATATTGCTATTTAAATACACTGAATAAACAATGTTCTGAAAAAAAATATTATATATAAATATATCTTTTGTTCTATTCGTAAATTAGTTCGTTTTTTTATGTATATATATATATAAAAATAGCATGCAAAAAAACGTAATTGTTTAAGCGATCTAAGGTTTCTTTTTACAGAGTCGTATACTGGAAGATGCCTCGTTGATGTGCAACTCGTGGTCACCGAGGCACAATGTAAGTTTCTATGCATGCATGAAACTATGTAATTATGTTTAAATATTATGTTTTATGTAGAAATTAAAAAAAAATATATTTATGTAGTTTTTTTTAAGCTTTGCGAATATAGCTCGCGTACATCTTTGGCCAAAGATATATTTTATTACTAGGTTTCTTAATGATTAAGCAACGCGATTTATTTATTTATTCACTGTATTTGAAGAAACGGCATGATTTTGTAGTGTGTATTTATTAATAGATATTTTGTGATATCATAATTTTTTCTTCATTTTAATAGTAGATAGAGGCTTTTTTTCAAATAACATAGTGTAACTTAAAAAATAAACATAAGGTAAAATTTGGAATGCATTTTAAATTTTAAAATTTTCATTAATTTCAATGTCTATATTGACCTTAGAAGTTCTAGCGTTCAAGTAATACTTGCACAGTACTGGAGAGTAGAATATTTGGCAGGCATTGAGCTAGTAGGTACTAACTTGGAAAAGTTCCAGCTTATCTACTTTATTATGTAACTTTTAACTTTTAACTGTTTCATCGTTTTAACATACAGAAATTCTAAATACAAATTTTCATAGTTATTACATTTATTTGGGCGAGGTAGGGTGAGAACATACAGATTAATCGTCTAAAGTCTTTAATTAGTTCCTATACTAGTTGCGTTCAAATGAAAAACATTTCAAACACCATAAAATAAACTAAATATACTCGTAGTTAATTTAGTTAAATAAATTCGATTCATACCAAGCATCAGCTTCACGCTGTATCCCGCACATAGCAGGGTAGGCAGAGGGAACCTAATGTTGAGACACTCCGTTCCCCACTTTCCGCCGAGTTTTTTCGAGGCATTGCGTGTTAAGTGGCGGAACTCCGCGCCGCGCTTTTGCCTCAACACCAGGGCGAAGAAAATATAAATGTAAATAAATATTTCACTTCCTCGAGTGGAGATCGAACCCACAACCGGTCGATTTTACAGTCATACTTTGTGCCCTTGCGCCAGGACTGGCCTCGATCAACCAACCATTCAAACGATTGCAAAGACATTTCCTTAAACAGTAAAATTAATTACAATCTCTCATTAAAATATACTTTAAATGAAAACAATTCAATATATAGCATAAACAACTACATATTTACATATTTACAAATGCTATTCTTAATATGCCGATAATATCATATGTATATTACACATACTGTTAAATAAGGCCAATGCGTCGTGGCGCAGGGGCATAAGAGTGGAACTATAACGAGACGGTTGTGGGTTCGATCCTCACTCAAGGAAATCAATTATTATTTATTAATATTTTCATGGCACCAATTCAAAAGCCCGGCTTTGAGTTCCGCCACTCAAAACACGCAATGCCTCGATAAATTCAACGGAAAGTGATAGACGGAGTGTCTTAACACTATGTTTCCGCTGCCTATCTTGCTGTTTGCGGGATACAGCGTGAAGCTGATGTTTGAAACACGTTCAACAAGGCTTGTTACAAACGAAGAATTTTATATCGCGGATAGGTAGTAGTAGCTATATATCAGAAATTCGGAAATAGACTCAATCGCTGACATTTTCGTAAAAAGCGAGTGCCACGACGCTAATTAATACTCGCCGCGCCAATATCGTGATATGTCAGTACGGTTTGGGAACTTATATAGGAACCAATGGGAATATAATTGTATTAACTTCATTAATATATAATGATTGGATAATTGACAGGTGTGCCCAATCTTTTTTGTTGTTTTTGTGTTTTTTTTTTTTGGTTTGGGATTCGTGGTGTTTATGCTTGTTTTTTTTTTTGGTATGAGGACAGTTTTGATGATTCTTTATTAGTTTCCGCTGATTAAGGTAATTAACGTTTAATTAATAATAATATTGTTCATATTTTTCGTTTATTGTTTCATTATTAGAAAAGTTCAAAAAATTCTTGGATTTCCCAATAAAAAAAGACTAATGCAATTTTTCACATCATTCTATACATCAAATATAAAAGATGTAGGGGATCTTTTATATATACCTATACAAATATACGTGTACATTTTTTTTGTATACAAAATGAATACGAACAAAAAACCTTTTAACATCTTCAACCCAATATAAAAAAAAAACAGAAATAACCAAAATCGAACCTACAACTCCAAACGCGAAACAACATCAAATAATTAAATATTTTAATTCAATCACCAACACACACACACACACAAACACGTACTAATATCAAACGACGATCCACACACACTTTCGCCAATCACAATTCCCCTCAACTTCCCTGACTGACATTTGATACTTACATTACGTTTAGTATCTGGGGATGAAGATGTCGCCGTTAAATCCAAAATGAGAAGGTTGATGAGTAATAATAGTAATGGATTATTTCAGTGCTTTAGAGATTGGGTGAACAGGGTGTGTAGAGGGAACCTTGTCTAGTGATGTAGGCTGTAGAGTAAATTCTACAGTCACTTTGTGCTAACGTGCTCTAACGTTGGTAATGGCCTACAATTACTTAGTATACAACATAATATTCGTGCGCTTTAGCACTCGGACCAGTGCAGTTGTATATTACATGGATGTCATTATGCCGTATTTACTGGCTTTGTTGTGTTGTGGGTGACTATGTGTGAAAGTTACTGTTAAAACGGTGGTTGTAGTTCTTAGATTTGTCAGTCAAGTTAAAAATTTATTGGCTTTTGAGCGGTGCAGTGTAAGTTTATTGTAGGTTAACTTTATAATCTGAAATGGCAAATTGGATGATAGGATGAATTTGTAGAATAGATTTTTTATGCTCAAGTTTTAAGAAAGTACTTTTAAACTGGTAAGCACTTAAGATTTTAGTAACGCCAAGTTTTTATAGATATATAGACATGATTTCCGTATGAATTTTGATTTTATATGTATTTTATTTCGAATAGCTAAATTCTACCAAGTAACACAGTTATGATCATATTTCATCTGTTTTATCATTCGATAGATACCATAAAAATCTTTTTAAATATCAAATTTTTATATTACTATCATAGGACTCTAATCTGTAAAAAAGAAACCTCTTTTTGCACGACTTTCTCAAAACTATCATTTGATTAACATATCTCTTAAATGTGTGCTAGGATGTGTATGTTTTTTGTAAAAATTTTAATTTTATTTACTATCAGTTTACTTCTTCTACTTCTTTTAACTTCTAAATTCTTACATAGATTGGTAAATTTAATATTTATCACTTCAAGTTAATATAAAATGAACAGGTTATTTTTTATAAAGAAGGAATTTTAATATTCTTCCTTAATAAATTTATTAGGAACATAAAATTATAAAAAAAAAATATCAATATTTTTTTGATGAATAAAAATACGACTATTGATATGTCCAAAAATAATTATCTAAAGGAAACTATATGTTTAATACACTTTACGCTGAAAAAAAACAAACATACACCGAAAAAAAAAAAACTTCAATACATATAATAAAATTAACCATAGATTCGGTCGGTCTCATCTCCCCAAGCAAAGCTATACTAAGCTAGGAACAAATTATAACATATTTCACTTTGCACGGGGTCAATTTGCTTACAATTACAATTATACGGGAGTCGGGACTCGGAATCACTTTTGTGACTCGATGCTAATGACTCACGGAGGGTGGAGGCACAAACTTTTGTTCCCACGTTCATTTTATACGATGTATTCAAATGGATGAATTTAAGTGTCTTCTTAAATGTGTCGGATAATAGCGATTATCTATTAAATAAATAAAGAGAGTGAAGAGATGTAATATTATAGTTAGATTAAAATTAGATTATATTATTTTGGAGTGTTTTAACACTAAGAGAAGAAGAAATGTTAAGTCACTCCGCGTTTCGTGTCCTACTGCTTCATGAGGGAGAAAAGTGAAGCTGAAAGTAAACATCCTATTGATATTTTACTTCATTTCTGTCTATAATAATAATAAATATTAAATAAAAATGATCACAAACACTCCGTCCTTCACCTTCCGCTGAAGATTAGAGGTATTGTGTGTTAAGTGGCGGAACCCAACGCCGCGCTTTGCCATTATACCAAAGCAAAGAAATGAAAATATTAATAACAAATAATTCATTTTGCCGAGTGGGAATCGAACCAACAAACATCGCGATTATAATTACACGCTTGTGTCCCCGCACCACGACGGCCTCAACGAGGACTACAAAAGTTAGATCTATAAATACTCTACGCATAGTAAATAAAAAAAACCGGACAACCGGTCTTATACAAAAATTGGAGGTCAGTTCATCAAATATCTCTTTGAACTAGCGGCTTTAATACGAAATTTTGCTCCCCTTTTAAGGTTATTATTTTTTAAACCACAAATGTGAGTTTTCAGTTTTTTTCCTGAAAAAGTACTAGGTGTAGAAACTAATTGCCAAATTTCATAATTCTAGGTAAATCGGAAGTAACTTATTTATTTTAATTTGCTTTAGTAAATAAATAGGCGTTATTTTGCGTTATAAACGGCTGTATCTTAATTAAATGTAGAAATAAGTAAATGTAGAAATATAATTTCAGGAAATCATGAGGCTGTAGATCTCAATTTGAATTTCAACTCGATATCTTCAAGCGTTCCTGAGATAAGGATAAGGCTCTTGACATACAGACGGACGGACAACAAAGTGATCTTATAAAGGTTCCTTAAAAGATACGAAACCCTAAAAACTGTAAAATAAAACGATATTTTATAGTTCTTGATTACATAATTTATAATGCAAATTCAATTTTCACATTTTTTCCCGTTTGGAATTTTTATCTCCATACAAAATGAGAATCTTTTCAAAGTACCTACGAATAACAAAACAATATCGTAAGATCAGCCAGTTTAATATCGTTGTCTGTCAGAGCAGCTCTCTGTGAGAACTTCATCTACTTTTATTAGTATGTTTTAAGAGAATAATACGTAATTATTTACTCACTTCAATTTATCTCTAAGTTCTTTTGATAGAAGAAACAATCCCTTTATTTTTAGATATTACTTAATCAACGCTCGTATCAAGCTTGCTGAAGCCTGATGAAATTTATAAGAAATTATTTAACGAAAATCTGTATAATGTTTGAGTCCATTTTCAAAATTACTTAAAAACTAAATATACTTGTATAGTATTATATAATAATATTTTCTTTGTAGTGGCTTAAGTTAAATAAAGATAACATTATTTACTTATCGTTCATTTGGTGCAACAATGGCTTATTTGTACTTTTCCCGCTGATTGCATTGAAATATTTATTTTTTTTGTTGTTCATTAAAGTGTAATTACGTCGTTGTTGCATCAGATGAGAGACTTATATCAATGTAGATTGTGAGGCTTATTACACAGTTTTAACAGACCATAATAGTTTATTAATAATAAATATAAAAAAAATATTTATTATAAAGTATTGAAGTATTAAATTAACAAACAAATTCAGTAATATTACTTTACTTCTATGTCATACAATCCACAACAGTTGTTAAATACCTAATATTATCGATTATTTACAATCGATATTTATTAAGAAACAAAATATAAAAGAGAGCGGCACGAGGTGTGACTATAAAACCGACTGGTTGTGGGTTCGATCCCCACTCGAGGAGATGAAATATTTACTTAAATTTATATTTCCATTTCTTCGGTCTAGTGTCGAGATTAAGCGCGGCGTTGAGTTCTGCCACTCAACACGCAATGCCTCCAGAATTCGGCAGAAAGTGGGGAACGGCGTATCTTTCCATTGGGTTCCCTTTGCCTACCCTGCAGTGTGAGGGATACAGCATGAAGCTGATTTGATTTTTTAATTTATATAAAAGAGAGAGGATGTCTTGGCACAGGCCACAAAATTGTGACTATAAGCGTTACAGTTGTGAGTTCGAATCAAACTCATGGGAACAAAATATTTAATAATTTCATTTCTCCGCTTTAATAACGAGCCTGAGCGAGATTCTACCACTCAACACGTAATGTCGGCAGAATTCCAAAGAAAGTGGGTACCGGAAGTGTCTTAAAGAGGCTAAAAAAACATAAATAAAAAAAATATAACGTCAATGTACACACATAATTGAAAATTAAATTTTACAATCTATTCATAAATCCATTACTACCACGACTATCGTTTAAGCCAAATCACTTCACCCACAACCACATATACATATAACTAACTACAAACCAACCATTTCACACGCCACTCCCATCTCAAAAACAGGACACGGATATAAAATCTACAAGCATTCCTACCGCATTCGTAGCAAATCGAAACTAAAGTAGAAGAGACCATCAGTTTAAAACTTCCTATAAACTGTCTATTTGAGAGTCGATGCGCGTACGAGGCATCCTGGTATACTTATATTCTATATATATATTTATATATAAGGCGTAGAGTTAGGCCAGGATCACTCATAAATTATTTAAAGTAATCCGGGAAAAACGCTGTCCACGACCCCGTCGGTTGGCTCTACATGACTATTTTATGTGACCACTGTATTACGTACGCGAATTAGTTGCCCTTTTGAACTTCAAGCCTTTTGTATATATTATGTGTGAATTATAGAGTATTTTAATTTAAATATTGTTTAAGTTAGGTTTCTTTCTTAGTATTTTTGCATGGTAGCTAAAGATGTCTAGATATGTTTTTTTTTTATAGTTATTTTAGATGTCATATTTCGTTTTATATGTAAAAGGTAAGTAGCATGGCATTTTAATGCTATTTAAATTAGGTTAACTTATACGTTTCCAATAGAAAAGTATGTTAAATGAATAATTATAAAAAATACGTATGAATAAAAAAATAATTCTAACAAATAAATCAAATCTTAACTATACCACATTATTACAAATTGCATTGAACTGATAACGTATGTGTTTGTAAAAATAGCTAAAAATTATACATATTTTCTTTACTGATGATGAATGATAAAATAGATAACTATTTCAACCAAATACGATACATATACAGAAATATAAAAATATAATAATAATATTACATTATCTTTATCACCAGGGCGATCTATTCAGCGGGTTAAACGATGGGTTGCTGAGCAGGGCGGAGGCGTTAGCGGCTGTGGACATCGGGAAGCATCAGTCGGGACCTCAACCTGGGCCTCCATTACCACAGCTCAAGCATGACATGGTGTACCACCATGGAGTTGGTGGCCCTCCTCCACACAATGCTCGGCCGCATCAGGTACAATCGTTATCTTCTCGATGGACTAGAAGATTTTGATCTAATCGAAATGAAACGTATATTTATAAAAAAAATTGAGGTTAGCCATTAAATAAATTAGAAATTTTAAATATAAATATAACAAATATACAAATTATAATTTAATAGATAAATAAGATTTGCAAATAAAAAATATATATTTTTTTAAATTATACAACTTTTTTCATAACATTATTCATAGAATGCAAATCAATCCAAAAAAAAAAAAACAAAGTTACGAGCAAAGGGCCAGTATCTATACCAATCATTCAAATCGAATTCAAAAACGATAAAACTAAAGCGCTCCCATAAAATTGTTGTCAAATTGGTACATTCCGCGCCTCCGCTTGACGTAAATAATAATAATAAAAGTGAATGTGTTTCTCTGCCGCTATACCTTGGAAAATCTTTTAGTCTTCCCATGTCAGTAAGGGAGGGCTTCGTCCTGAGGGAAAAGAGCGTGTGGGGTACGAAAAGGGCTGTAACGTGAAAGAAATGTACTTGTTTCGCTATAAAAATGAGGTAATTTTATGCACTTCGATTGTGTTGTGCTTGTACCCTTATGTCTCTGTTTGGGGTCATAACTGTATTGATGTTTTTCTATGTAATGATTAATTTATAGGTACTTGGTATAATACTAGTACAATAAATGTAATATTGGGTTTATGGTTTAAATTATGTTTTTTTTAATCATATTCGATGTGTGTTTTTTTTAAATATTGTTGTTTGTTTGTTTTTTTAAGATGATTTGATGAATAAATTCATAATTTTTAATGTGTTGTTGCGTAAATATTTAAATCCCGTTTTAAAATTACATGCAAACCAAAGAAAGAGTTATATTGATTCCATTGCTCGTAATTTTGGCAAATTTCGAAAGAGAAAGAAAAATCTTATTTGCAATCCGATGACACTTTATATTAGTTTTATTTGTAGCTACTTAAATATTGATACAATTAACAAAACAGTTTTTTATAAGAAAAAATTGACTTTAAATTTTTTTTCTAACAAAAGCAAACGCCTAATAAAAAATCCACTTACCCTCACCGTAGATGTAGTTGTTTTCTAAAAACAAGCAAAAGAAGGGCGTCTCAAACACAATGAAGGGATGCATTACACAATTTTCCCCTTCAACTATTCCTTAGACCGCGTAAGTCGCACTTTATGGGCTACGGAACCCGGAGTTCGTAGTTTGGGGTCTCGTATGTGGCCGTAATCAGTGATAACATTTGTAAGGTGGAACTGAGATAGTTTGTTGTTTTTGTTATTTTTTTTAATCAACATAGTAGTAGTAGAGATGTAGAGTTAGAGAAATAGAGGTGTCGTAAGTTCAATTTTTTGCCGAAGAATATAAATAAAAATAAAAATATGTATATTTTTAAATATTTTTTTGTTTCTATTAGGTTAGGCAAAGTACAGCGTTCTTTTCCACTTGCCAATATATTACGATGACCTTCAGTAAAGAACAGTATTATGTATAGGCTATTGATCACACGATGATGTTAAAGATGCATGGAAATTGAAATAAAAAGGATCACTTAACTTAATTGTAACAACACAGAACTTAATTTTTACTAATGTGAGCTTTTTGCATGGTTTTTACAAGAAAAGTACATTTTTTTAGATAACTAAATAAATAACTGTCATGAAGTCTCGTAAATAATAAAAATCTTATGACAAAAGTATTTTAAATATGTGGAGGACGTAAAAAGAAATATATAATATTTGGGAAGTATGTTCAGTAGAGATGGAAGATATGAGATGGATGCGGAAAAACGTATTGCTCCGGTAACAAGGTTAACGGAACCTAGTTGTATTGAACGTGATGTACGAAACGTGGGTAGTACAGAAGAAGACTGAAAGAAAGATGAATGCTGTGGAGATGCGATCTCTTCTCTCAGTTCTCATCTTGGCTAATCCAATTCGTATTGAAGAGGATACTAGCGAGAATGTCATGGTGAAAATGAAGAAAAACGTGCTCAGCTGGTTCGGGCACGTCGAACGAATGAGTAATGAAAGAATGGCAAAATATATTTATGACGGAAAAGAGAGTGGTAAGAAAGATAGAGGAAGACCTCGGTTGACCTTCGAAAATACAGTATCAAAAATACTGGAGGAGGTCACGTTTGGCGCTTCGTTCTCTCTGATTAGCGTGATAGCTTCACGTTAGTATTTAGTTTTTTAGTTCACTTTTTATTATTGTTGAAAAAAATATTGAAGTTGTTGACGGTTGTAGGTTCGATTTACCCTTGGGGAATTTATTAATATTTTCATTTCATCGCTCTGGTACCAAGACAAAAGCGCGGCATTAAATGTCGCCACTCAACACAAAAAGCCAAGCTGAAATTTTGAGGACTTTAGCCTAATATGCAGTTAAGACTGTATTTATAGTTACTAACTTAAAAGTAGGACCCTTTCAGAGGTAACGCCAACTTAAGGTAAACTCTCACCAACGTTAAAGTAGAAACGCTGGTATTTTAATATATTTTCAAGAACAATGTAAAAAATGTACCGAAAAGCTGAAAAAATAAATCAAAAATGTTACTCCCTTGTACAATCTTGAATCTACAACATTTCTAATATAATATCCGAACAACTTCAAGATATTTTGTATACATTCACATTTACGAATACCTACATAAATTCTAAAACCCAGCTAAATACTAAAAAAATGATAGGTGAAATTTAAACACATGCCATAAAGCAGTGGAAGGGGGAAACATGTTTCCCCGGGGGAATACAGGACATATGAGCTTTTTTACTGTTACCAATTGTCACTGCGGCCGCTGGGGACCAGACCCCGTAACTGAAGCATGGAGTTGCTTAAAACTCACCCAAACATATTATATAGATATTTAATATCGCATTAGGTTTATTTTTTCTTATTAGATTGATTAAATGTGAAAAAAAGTCTTTGAAGTTTGAGATATTTGAGTAAAATAATAATTTTGAATATTTACATATAAGTTTTCAATCTTCCAAAAATATCTTTTTAAAAATTATAAGCTATATACAGTTAGGAAAAAAATAGCTTCAAGCTGTATCCCGCATACAGCGTAGAGTAGGGCAGGGTAGTTGGAGGGATTACTTAATTATTGAAAAAGAAATAAAAAATATATTTTATTGCTTTAATAAATGAACGTTAAAAATAATTGTCAAAACTACCTATCATATACTGAAGTAAAATCGCATCGTGCATGAAAAGAGGTCATTTAAAGGTATTCCTATAAAAATATAAGTACAATACAAAAAAAGACGAACATTTAAAGTTTATTAACTTATCTAACACGCGATAGTTGTGAGTTTAAGATCCCCCACGGTAAGCTTTAACTTTTTCCCTTTATTTTTATAAGGATCCTGCTATCGTATATATCTTTATAATAAATAGAAACTAAACAAATAAAAATAACGCTTGGTATTCCACTCCAAATAATTGTTGTTTAAGTTCAAAAATATTAATAGAAATTTAAAGAAATTAATAATATTTCATAGAAATATTTAATTATTTTCTTCTTTTATGATATTGATTGAATCTGTTTTTGTGTGCAGGCATAATAATAATAAATATTCCTTCGACGTTATGTACGTTCTTGAAGTCATAGTTGGCTATAAGTTTAATCCAATAAAATATTTTCTATTTTTAAAATACAGAAGGTACCCAGTGTTAAAGACATTAATCACACACTTTTCACCCAATTGACTAGGAATTACATATTGAGTAGCGAAATTGGTTTAAATTGGTCGCATTGACCTCCAAAACGGGGCAACAAAAATAATTTAAATATAATCATTTCTTAGAATCGGGAGCAAACCCATTACGATCACGTTAACCAATCCTACTGCGCCACAATAGACCACAAAACACTTTTAATTTAATCTAATCAGCTTCACGCTGTATCCTGCACACAGCAGAGTAGGTAGAGAGAACCTAGTGTCAAGACACTCCGTTCCTCACTTTCTGCCGAATTCTGGAGGCATTGCGTGTTAAGTGGCAGAACTGATCGCCGCGCTTTGCCTCGACACCAGAGCGAAGAAATGGAAATATAAATTTAAGTAAATATTTCATCTCTTCGAGTGGGGATCGAACCCACAACTAGTCGATTTACAGTCACACTTTGTGCCGCTGCGCCACGACTGGCCTCTTTAATATACATAAAACACTTTTAATATAATAAAAAAAATGTAAAAAGATAGAAAACTAATTAATTATTTTGATGCAACAAATGATGTTAGTAAATGTAATACTTAAATTTCTATTTAGTACGTCCGTTCCACCCCACACGTTCCGCACCCCTTGTAAATTCGGCCACTTGTTCAAATCATAACTGTGCGATATAAATCACTATTAACAGAGTATAATTTATTTAATATCAACTTGCGATCGCACTCGTACAGTGGATGGTATTAGTGAAGGGATTGATGTTTTGAATATCAATGTATAGTGTTGTAATTGTCGTTGTTGGTTTGAATTAGTTTCGCTTGTAATTTTTTTTTAGGGTTCTGTACATCAAAACCTAAAAATTATATTCTTATTTCTTCTTATTGTATTATCTCGAGATCGCGACGAGATATCAAGCTGAAATTAATATCTAATATTAAAGTCAACGGTCTCTTGGAGCACGGAAAATACTTCCAAGTCAATGTAATCAAGACCATTTATACCTTGTAATCAAAACCTATCAGGTACTTTCCGCGGACCTACTGTAAAGAAATTTTGCACGAAGAGAACTTATTATAAAAATAAAGATCCAAGAGAACGGGATACAGACCAGTGTTAAGATTCTCTTAGAGATTCTTATTAAGACACCTTCGTTCTCCACTTTTGCCGTATTCTGAAGACGTAGTGTGTGTTAAGTTCCGTTACTCACAAGCGGAACTTAACGCCGCTTTACTTCGAAACCAGGGCGAAGAAATGGAAATATAAAATATTTCCCCGAGTGGGAACCCACAACCTGTCGCGTTTACAGTCACACAGTGACCCCTGCTCCACGACTGACCTCAATTATAATTATACTGTATATATTTTAATTTATATTTAATGTAATTTATGTAATTTGTAAAACAAAGAAAAGTCTATACCAGTTATTTCTTATTAATTATTATGTATACAATTATACTTACGACGGTGACATGTCCTACTCTACTCTACGTATTAAAAGAAAATTTTGCGTGCCACCAACCAGCCATTTTCTTCAATATTAAATCTGTTTATAGCCACATGTCCAACTGTACCGACAAATCGCCATCAATTTACTCAATTTGCAATCTTAATACTACTTAGTACCGAGAATTGAATGTCAGCGAAGGAATTATGTAAATTGTAACCCTTACGTGTCCATGTGATGACATTTTGCGTCTGTCATTATTTTTTTATTATTAAAATCTAATTATTTGTATGAGAATGTCGAATCCATTTGAATATCGTATGAAGACTATTAAATAGATTTCCGTTTCTATTTTTGTAAATACCTCTTGGTATTAACACAAGCTATGGCGTGTCTGATAACAGCCATTGCATATTTCATTGATACGTGCATGCGAGTAAATGTCTTGAGCTTCATCATACCTAGTATATTATTCAAGGGACCTACAAGGCTTCAATGATTATTCTATTATTGTTTAACTTTTGTGACATATTTCTTGGTTCTTTTGTTATTTTTCCATTTGAAATGTTTTAAAGTTAAGTACAAATGCATTATCATTTGTCGGAATAGGGCTCTGTTTGATTGTACCTGTAATGTCTCGCACACCTGTCCAAATAAGCTTAATTATTTTGTCGCCGATTACAATAGGGTTAGTAAACTGCATCAAATTAAAAAATATACATTAAGTAGTTTTGATTTTTTTTCGTCAATTAGGTTATTAATTACCGCCATGTTGTTGAATATTTTTTGCGACATAGGACAGCTCGTGTATCCTTCAAGTCAGTTATTTCCTTGGAGATTTGCTACTAAAATATTTTCTTTTTTTTATAATAGTATAACTATTAGTTAATTAACATTTTAAGCGTCACTTACATTTACTTAGCAATATCGACAGATACAATAAGACGCTCTTTTCCCCTTCGTCAATTTTTATTTATAATCTGTTCATTATTATAAATATTTTCTATAATAAAAATTTAAAAACTTATAAACATTACTATTTCCAGCAAAAAACATATAGATATATCTATAATAGTGTGCAGAATGTTACATTACGTGCTACACGCGTGCTAGTGCCGTATAATTGTGATATACCGGTCCCGGGGGCCGAGACCACCACCCACCGCACCCCCGACGTTCTACGGAAAAATTGTTAACGAAAGACTTACGACCGATCTTACACTGAGATAAATTGCCTCGTAGAGATACTTGCCATTTGCTTCTATTTGTATAGATTATTTCATTTCCAAATTAAATTTAAACTTTTTGTCATAATTCGTAAGATTATCTAACGGATGCCACATTATTACTAATTTGTTTAATATTTGTATATTAAGTTGTTTTTTTATACACATTATGACTGAATGCGCATAAATGAGGAAAGATAACAATTAATTCATATCTGTTTTAGATTTTCTTTGCTTTTGGTTTTGAAATGTACGATATGAATAGAGAAAATAAAAATAAATTTACAATAAATTTGTAACGGGTACATTTTACTCCAACGCATATGGACTTACAATTTTTGTGCATTGTAAACATTAATTTTCGCTACAAAGCCGGTCAACAGCGTGAGCATATTGGTAAAACACTTGCGACCAATCGACGTCACAACAGACTCACCCCCGATGAAAAAACAAGTGTTTGCACTCATAAAGAATGAGTGCAAATCTGCACAAAGATCATTGTTTATGTTTCCATATCGTCCCGAGAGCCGCCATTGTTGGCGCCCCCTCCCTGTTTACAATGCGACGTCTGATTTAGCATGAATGCTGAAGTTAATTCGGCGGACGATTATAAAGATCACGACGCCCCCCATCTATCATAATCCTCTTAATCTGAGTGAATTTGACAGTATGATAAAAACGAATTACAAAAGCCATTCTTTCCTCAGATGGGCCACCACGGTATGGAGGGCCTGGACATGCTGGACCCACTTACGTCGTCGTCGATGACCACGCTGGCGCCGATGGGCGAGGCCGCACCGCCGCACCACCAGCTGCACGGCTACGGTGCCATGAACCACGTGATGAACCACCACCACCACACCGGCGGGCTCGGGCACGCGCCGCCCGCGCACCTCGCGCACCCCGCCGCCGCGCTGCACCCTGACACCGACACCGACCCGCGCGAGCTCGAGGCCTTCGCGGAACGATTCAAGCAGAGAAGGATAAAGCTGGGCGTCACTCAAGCGGACGTAGGCAAGGCGTTAGCGAATTTGAAACTACCAGGAGTAGGAGCTCTCTCTCAAAGTACAATATGCAGATTTGAGAGTTTGACCCTGAGCCACAACAACATGATAGCTTTAAAACCAATTTTACAAGCGTGGCTGGAAGAAGCGGAAGCTCAAGCTAAAAATAAGAGGCGAGACCCGGACGCGCCGAGCGTGCTGCCGGCGGGAGAGAAGAAGAGAAAGCGAACTTCCATAGCGGCGCCGGAGAAGAGAAGTCTCGAAGCCTACTTCGCCGTACAGCCGCGACCCTCTGGTGAGAAAATAGCTGCGATCGCAGAGAAACTAGATCTTAAAAAGAACGTGGTCCGCGTGTGGTTCTGTAACCAGCGACAGAAACAGAAGCGCATGAAGTTCGCGGCGCAGCACTGACCGGCGGGCGGCGGCGCGGCGCTGCTGTACCCAGGCGCTGGGTACGGCTACTGAGCCGGCCGCTGGCCAGGGCGGCCACGCAGCGACATGGTATTTCGTGAGCAATAATAACATCTCGTTTGTAACGCATCCACAGTTTTGTATATTGCATTTCGTTTGAATCTACGCAACATGTTGACACTAGGACAGATCGTCTAACATGGTCTGATTTTCATTTCGGGAACGGTCAAAGTCATGTGTATATTTTTCGAGACACAGGGTATATACTTGATTATATACATATCATTAAATGAATACGAGTCGCTTCGTCGTACATTATTTATTAAGTTTGAACGCGCCGAGTTCAGATGTTTTCGGAACATCGAGTTGTACATGAAAAAAAAAAAGAAAATCAGGATTTTTAAGAAAATGTGCCTTGCAAATAATCAATATTCTGTGTTTAATGTTAGTAACTTGATCGCTGTGTTGCGGGTTCGAGTCCGGACATTACACACGAGAAGGATGTCCTGTCGAAACACCATACATCGAAGACATACTCTAGGCTGTTACTAGATTAGGCGAGTAGAGAAAAGATAAACGCTTTTGTAAAATAAAAGAAAATTATATATAATTTAATTTTATAATTTCTTCATTAAATATATTGGTATGTGAAGCCTACTCCTTAATCTATATACAGTCACCTAACTTCTAAGATGTTAATTTAATATTTTGTTATCTATTTTGTTCCTGTACTATTAATATAACTTGTACAAAGTAAATTTAAGAGGTCCTTTTATAACTAAAGTGTAGATACTAGTTTATTCAACATAACCTTATTTATATTCAAAAATGGACGAGCGTTCCGTTCCGTTCGTTGTACTGATTCATTTGACACAACCCATTGAGATTTTTACGAACACTGCACAATTCTAGAATAAGGAGTTATTACAGACATTTAGCCAAAATAGTCTTAAACATCCTTGTAAATAAGACGCATTTCGACTTATATTTAGGCTTTAGGGAACCATAGTTACTAATATGAATGGAGTTAGTACAACACTAATAAATTCTAATTTTAACAATTATTATTAGTGATGTTGTATAATCTTTTGTGAACATTGTTACCAATACGTCAGTTTCATTTGAAACTTTATATTAGTAACACATGTGAGTTATTAATCCGTTGCTTTTGTTCAGCACTGAATACCTTGGTATTCGTAGTTAGCGTAGAAACGAAAATTTTTCGAAATAATAAAATGCAATGCTTAATTTAAAATGGAAACTTGCAAATTATAAATAATATTTTTAAATGGAATATTGTAAATATATCTCTATTGTTAAGTAAAAGAATGTGCAATCTAGAAGTCGGTAAATATGATAATATATAAGATTTATTAAGTTAACACCTTTAATACAAGTAGTGTCGGAAGCTTTAGTCTCGCGGATGTCTAGTCATGTAGCGTTTACTATATTGTGTTGTATGTATTTTTTTATTTATAATTTTCTCAATGATTGTACAAAATAAAAATCTTTATATTATGTAAGTAATACTAATTTAATAATTTTTGCACATAATAGTATCTAGAGGGTAATTATTGCCTTTTATAAAAAGATAAAATGCTAAGGCGATGTAATTTTAGATTTATTATATGGGACCCCATTTTTGGTTGCAATAAGAAAAGGAGATACTGAAACGTACAGTATAATATCAGTTATCATTTACATATAAAAATAATAATAAACTTTTAACAAATAAACTAATTTTTATTTATAATTAATATTTAAATTTTGAAGCCTTAAAAAATGCCATGTTTCTAATTGAAGTTAAATTAAATTTATCAAACAAGGAGATTCTAAATAAAAATAAGCACATTCCATTTAAATTAAACATGAACTCAAACTATCTCGCGTCTACATCGATACATGGGGGCCAATAAATTAAAAATATTTTACAATCGGTACTTCCAGACAAACCATACTCCTTGTTCCCTAAGAAAATAGCTGTAATTTAAAAAAAAATACATATATTTGACACAAAAAAAACCCATTAATAATAAATTTACAGCTAAGCTTTGCTATAACAGCAAATCAAATTTTGTATTGTTTTAATGAGTATACAGTTTTTACGATAACTTAACTGTTCTTTGGCAATATTTATAATGATTGGAAATGCTAAAATATTGTTTTATTTTAAATAAATTTACAAACTAATTTTTATAAAGCCTAGTGCCACGCTGCATCCCGCATATATCAGGGCAGGTAGAGGAACCTAGTGACACGACACTCCGTTTCCCATATTGTTTCATTATAAGGCCTGATATGAACAAAAGATTAAATTTAAATATTTATTGTACACCACAAAGAGATTCAATATATGTTATCGTAGAAAATTTTTGGATACCATAGATTAAATTTAAACACTATTCATTTTCATGTAAATCAGCGCTAAGTTTAAGTAGACATTAGGAGATTCTCTTGCAATTTATTAATTCTTAACTACATTTAATTATAATACTAAAAAACAAAATCTTACTTGGAAGACGAATAAACAATAAATAAAAATAGAAATATTAGAATATGTCCTGTTGTTTTATTATATCCTTTTTTGGGTTTTTGATCATGTATAAGAGAATTTTAGATTTATTATGTCATTTTTTGGGTTCCGCATCGAAAGTGTGAGACGGGAACCTATTACTAAGACTCTGTTGTCTGTCCGTTTGTCACCAGGCTGTATTTCATGAACCGTGATAGTTAGACAATTAAAATCCACAGATTATGTATTTCTGTGGCCACTATAACAACAAATATTAAAAAAACGGAATAAAATAAATATTTAAGGTGGCTCCCATACATCACAGGTCAACTTTTCATGTGCGAGTCCAATTCGCTCTTGGCCGGTTTTTTACTTCATACATCTTCTGCTTACAGCAGGATAGTACTAAGTATCAAGGCATTTCGTTCTATTTTTTCAAAAGTAGGCAAAGTGGAGAAAATAAAAATAATTCATTCCCCCGAGTGGGTATCGGAAACACAACCAAAGCGTTCATAATCAAACGCTTTCTTTAAATTTCTATACAAAAATAAATAAAAATAAAATTGCGAATCCGCAAATCCGGTTCGATCTTATTAAAACTTGTACTTTTGACTTTAATTTCTTTTGCACTCACAAAACAAGACAGGCTGTGGCGTGTTCCGCCTTTCAATGTCACAATCTCGTCTTTGTAATGTCTCAAAATTTGGTGGACAGGAATGAGGAGTCTGCAGTCAACAGATTAGTTTAATTTTACTTACACCGCTCTACATACTCAGGATAGCCGCTAAGATATAGAACTAACATATTAGATGGATAACAAAATAAAAAATAAATCAGCTTCACGCTGTATTCCGCACACAGCAGAGTAGGCAGAGGGAAACTAGTGTTAAGACACTTCGTTCATTGTGTCACACTTCGGCATTGCGTGTTGAGTGGCAGAACTCAACGCTGCGCTTTTGAAGAGCGAAGAAATGGAAATATAAATTTAAGTAAATATTTCATCTCCTCGAGTGGGGATCGAACCCACAACGAGTCCGTTTTACAGTCACACTTTGTGCCACTGCGCCACGACTGGCCTTTGGGATCCGTTGCCTTGAGGATAGCCAGTTGCCAAACTGGTCGAAATTGGCATGACTGTTCAGATGAAACTCACTTGATAACACTGGGTGTTATCAAGTGAGTTTCATCAGTTAACATGTTTCATTTGATTCAATTCTACTCTATTTTATTGTAGCGTTAAGTTATCGTTAAGTGCGGCTTTGAGTTCTGCCACTCAACACGCAAAGCCTCCAGAATTCGGCAGAAACTGGGGAACGGAGTGTCTTAACACTAGGTTCCCTCTGCCTATCCTGCTGTGTGCGGGATACAGCGTGAAGCTAATTTAATTTTAATTTTTTCTATTGTAGCGTCACGTTGTACCCTTCGAGAGGTAGTCAGAGAGAACGGAGCGCCATACGACGTCTTTCGCCGGGTCCTCATGCTTTTTAAGTGACCTTTCTCCAGTATCATTGAAACTGTGTTTTCGAACGTCAATCGAGGTCTCCCCTACCGATTCTTCTTCTTTCGTTTTATGTTATATTATAATTAAATTAAATATGGAATATCTCTAGATGAAAGTATGAAAACAGTAATTAAAAATGTTATTTGTACAGCGCTTGAGCTTAGTTATAATTAGCGCGACCTCCACTAAAGTGGAGTGGGGAAACTCGACTAAAGTTATAGTAATAATATTTTTTTTTTTTGCTTCACGCTGTATTTCGATTTTGTAGGCAATTTTGTAAATATAGCTTCAAGTATAAGATATATAGTTTAATTTTATGATATAATCAAATTAGGCCTCATGGATCAGTGGGACAGCATCTCATCGTAAAAGCAATGATTGTGGGGTCATTATCCCACGCTGGTAACCCAAGTACGACATTGAGTTCCGGCAACATACGTCACATACAACGTCTCGAAGATTGAGGAGAAACTGGGTAGCGGAGTGTTTTATTTGAAGCTGCAAATTAGGAGGGCTATACACCAATTTTGAAGATTTTGCGTATTAATTTTGGGATCGAACGTCATATTTTACAAAAAATAATATTTGTCCTTCCCAGAGAGAGTCTAACCTACAATCAATGAGTAATTTATAATAGTTTTCAATACTACCATGATAGCTTCATTAATAAAGTTTATTTGCATTTTTAATCTAAATCAGACAAAAAAAAACTTTTTTTTTAATGTGCACAATAAAATGTAAATAAATAAATAATAAAACTTTGAAGTATATTTATAAAATATAATTTTAACAACCAGTTATGTGAATATGTAATATATTTTCTTATAATACTATAGATTGTTTTTATAAAAATAAATACCTTTGTTTAAATATTTTGATCAATAACCGTACATAAAATAATAAACTACATCAGACACGTTAGGTTACTCCTAGTTATTTCTACACTGTCTAGCCAGGTCGATAAAAATTTTGCCACATTACAATGAAATTGCATTAAAATTGATTATATTTTTTTATTATTTTTATTTCATCGCTCTGGTACGAAACTACGCGGCGTTTGGTTCCGTTGCTAAATAAAATAAAAAGTGGAGAAATATCTTGAAACTAGGTTCCTTTTGGCTACATGAAAAAAAAACAATTTGCGAATATAAAAAATCGGGGGTCTCTAATGAAGTGTCGTGATCACAATTGGTATATAAAATAATATTATTGAACGCTGTAAGAAGTTACAGCGTTCAACCAAACGTTAAAAAAAAAAACAATTTAATTCGAAGGGATTTTTTTTTTTGTTTTGGTTTGCAAGTCTATATTATAGTTATCATAGAAGGCCTTATAGCCTTGGCCCATAGGCTAAACTATATAATTAATCGTGGATATGTAGGTAACTCCGTGTGCCTGTGGTCAGTAATACCTCAAGCACTTACAATGTATCACAGACAAAGCCGCAGGTGAGAGCTAGTTCTATATTTTAGAGGTAAAAAGTTTAGTTTATATATAAATGTATAGAGGTCGGTCGAGGCGCAGGAGTATAAGTGTGTGACTAACGACTATACACGTGACAGGTTGTAAGATCGATTTCCACTTGAGGAAATAATATGAGATTTAATGCTCTGGTAACGAGGCAAAGCACGGCGTCGAGATTATCCATACTTAACACATAATGTCTCCAGAATTTGGTGAAAAATGAGGAACGGAAATGTATTAATGACAAAGGAGTGTCCTAAAATTAAGGTCCCAGATTCTCTCTGTCTATCCTGTTAAGAACAGGATACAGGTGAAACTAAACTAAGAGTTTAGCTTATATTTGATAAAATGCAAATTAATAAAATTAAAATATGTTTTCTTAATTAATATGTAGAAATACCATAAAACTTAAAAATAAGGAAATCCATCGATAGCGATTTTTAAGTAAATGTTTGTAATGTTTCTTTTTCTGCCTACCCTGCTATGTGCAGGATACAGCGTTAAGATGATTTTTTTTTTTAATTTTTATTTCATAAAATTATAAAATATGTTAGAGACCGTCGTGGCACAGTGGCACACGTGTGTGTCTATAAGCGCAACAGTTGTGTATTCGATTCCCACTCGGAGGTATTAAATATTAAATATTTTAATTTTCTTCGCGCTGGTACAAAACAAAGCGCGGCGTTGATTTCCACTACTCAACAGTTAATGTCTCAAAAAAGGCGCAAAGTGGGAAATGGGATCTCCATAGCACTAGGTTCCCTCTGTCCACCCGGCTATATATGCAAGATGAAAAAAATATATATGCCAAAATATATATACCTACCTAATAATAAGTTCAAATAAATTTTAACTTATATTTGGGCTTTAACTAGAAAGATGGTTATATAATTTAATTCTCTTCTGTCCGACAATAAAATGTATCGTCGGCATTGGTCTATTTGACGGGCCAAGGCTCCTACTATTTGCTGTCGGAATTTACGTTTATATTTTATCTACTTAAGTCAAAATTTCAAGTACTTTTAGTAAATAATAACTTGAATTAAAAAATATTTTTGTTACTACAATTGTGATGCATAATGATAATAATAATAAATAATTATAATTATTTATTATTAACATATTTTTATAATGCGGCAAAAACGTTACTGGTGGAAACACATTTAAAATAGTTTATTAAAAAATGAGTTATTAAGTTGTAGTTATGCTTATTAAACATATAACATTTTGAAAGTCCATTACCCAGGTGTGTCAACTGTGCTTTGATTAATTGAATTTACGATTTCATTTTTAACTTGGTGGTTTTCCGCGATGAATTTACTTTTTACTATGTATAGAGTAGCGGAACTCAACGCAGCGCTTTATCCAGACAAGGCATGTATCATTAAAGTTAATAACCAACAACAATTTCATATAATTTAAGTAATTTTATAGTAAACAGACGATAGTAGGGCCTATATTGGGGTCAGCTTTCCCTAGAGGCGCGTGACGTATGGCGCCCGGTGGTACTAACTCACACGGGTTAGTGAGCGCCCGCCTTTACACGTCTTGCGCCGTCTTTAGATGTAAAATTAGGTATTATACTAAGACTTAAATAAATAAAACGTATGAATAATATAAAATATATTATTTATTTTCATTTATTCATAGTATATTTATATTCTTTTATTTTTATTTATTCATAGTATGTATATACGCGAATCGTCGCTCGTAACCGATTGCGTACAGTTGTAATAAAGAATACGCTACCTTGTTATCATTAAATAATCATGATTTATTTTAAGTTCCAGGTTGAGGCCAGTCGTGGCGCAGGGGCACAAGCGTGTGACTATAAATGCGACTGGTTGTTTGTTCGATTCCCACGCGAGGAAGTACTATGTATATTTTCATTGAGGTCGGTCGTGGCGCAGAGGCAAAAAGTGTGACTGACAAATCGACTAGTTATGGGTTCGATTTCGACTCGAGGATATGAAATATTTATTTAAATTCATATATTTGATATCTTCGTTTTGGTGTCGAGACAAAGTGCGGCGTTGAGTTTCGCCACTCAACACGCAATACTTCCAAAATTCGGCGGAAAGTGTAAAACGTAGTGTTTTAATGCTAGGCTCCCTATGCCTAGCGTGAAGCGAAAGGAAAAGCTTGAAATTTCAAAACCGTAGTGGTCTTTAAATCATCTTTCATCATTTTATCATTTTTATATTGAAAAAAAGTGAAGTGCGAGTCGGACTCGCCCACCGAAGGCTCCGGACCGATTTCAGATTGTTGTTCAGATTGTTGTCCACGGGAAGTACAACTTATAATTGTAGACAAACTTATGTTTGCTATGTATATAAAATACCTATAAAAAATATATTTGGTTCTTTTCCTTTATTTACATTGTAATTTCTCACTTCGGGCAAATATCGTAAATGTAGGTCCACGGAAAGTATAGACCTGAATATTTGATATTAATTTCAGCTTGATAACTCCACACTAACTTGATATAAATGGTCTTCATAGACGGACAAGATGATCGTCTAATTAGTGATCTGGAAATGACTCATTGATTACCTTGAGTGGAAATCGAACCCACGACCGTCGCGATCACAACCAGATATTGTGTCGCTGCACCACGACGGTCTCTCACAAATATTTGTTTATAAAGGCAACATGTGTTGTATGCTAAAAGTAATCAATTATTTTATTTAAACTAAAATTGGTACGCACAGGCAGTGAGTGCCTCCGGCCATACTGTACCCACCATGTTTACATATCTTAATTCTCTTAACGTTAGATGCATTGGTGAACAAATTGGTCTTTAATTAAATTTATTATTGAAGCCGTCGCAGTGCAGTGGCAAAGCGCCTGTAAACACGACGGTTGTGTGTTCGATTCCCATTTGAGGAACTTAATAATTATCATTTCACCGCTCTAGCCCAACAAAGTCTCAAAGTCAAAGTCTCAGAAATTGGACAGAGTATCTGGAGGAGAGTCATAACAATAGGTTTTCTCTGCCTATGGTAGGCAGATAAGCAGACGAAGACAAAGGCTTTATGGCAAAAAAAAAGTTTTATTCATAGGAAAATGTCTACAACTTGTAATTGTTTTAGATAATGCTCGCATTTGGCAGGATATATATACAAAAGTTAGTCATGCCATTCTTCATTTTCTATCTAATTTAGATTTGTTTCGTAGTCGATGGATTCAACGCGAATGTCACTCAGAGCAGGAAAATCTTAACTGAAATTATCTTGGTTCACGACCTCGTGCTTGAGGCCGTCGGGGCGTAGGGGCACAAGTAAAAAGGTAAACCCTTCAGTTTGCGGGTTCGATTTACGCTTCAGGAAATAAAATATTTAACATTTCCACTTTCTCGCGCTGGTGACTAAGAAAAACGCGGTGTTGAGATCCGCCACTCAACACGCAATTTCTCCAGAATTCGATGGGAAATGAAGTACTGAAGTATCTTGAAGTCGAAAAAGAAAACAATATTTTAATAAATTACTTTCTAGAAATATAATTTAATTATATTTAATTATACTAAATCTCGTCATGTCTCACTTTTTAATTGTGGTTTAGCGGTATTGATGAAATTTAAATTACTAAGATTTTGTATATAATATGACACATGGTAAGTGCTTGAGGAAACTCACATCGTAGGTACCACGGATGACATCAAAACGACTAATGCATATATATATATTTTCAATTCAAACCAGTAGTTCTTGAGATTATCTTGTCCAACCAAACAAACAGTTCAGCTTTATAATATTAGTATAGATTACAATTTAGCCTCAGACAGAGACGTAGGTAGCTACCGCGTGTTTGCACAAGTCGCTGCCCGAGGCGGCCTCGCCCCTCCTCTCGTTCGATGATTGTAACTCCCTAATATTGGATGTATGGAGATTGGCCTTGTATTGTGTAACACAAACAATATTTGGCTAATCTAGCTGTTTGGCTTAACAGTCTAATTGGATGGATATTTGCGTATGTCGAGAGGAATCCAGATTTACTTTGTGATGTCTGATTGGAATCGGACACCGTCGTCAACAGCTCGATCATCTACGATCAATCATTGATTCCATTTGATTCTATTTGATTCTATTTGATTCCATTTGATTACAATGAAAGGTAACGGGGTGGATACGTTATGACGTAGGTACTCGTATGTACATAAAGACAATGCGATAGTTAATTATTTATATTACGTATCTGTACGTTGGTTAGTATTAGATTGAAGTTTATTAGAGATTTTTTTTTAACTAAATACTTATATTGAAAAAAAAAATTGTGATAAATTATAACAACTACAAATAAGTCACAAAAGCTTCTTGTATTTTTTTTACTATTAACTGTCAATTTATTTTACAGATTATGTAATTATATACCTAAACGTGTATGTTTGACTTCATTTCAAAATTTTTATACCTTAATTTTTTTATAATTTTGGTTATTAAAAAAAACAATTCATGTCGATATTTGTCGTATATAATGTAACTATACTATCTAAAATCGATTAATAAGTTTTTGTGTTATATGTAATTATTTTTTATTATTTTTGTAAACTTTTTTCTTACTGTCAAAAGATAATCTCTTTCGACAGTTTTCGACACTTTCAAGTTTTTATAACTTTTGTTTAACTATCAAAATTCTTAAAGCTACAAAAATAATTTCTCAAATTCTAAAAAATAACCTGAAATTGTTGTAGTTATGTTATTGTTTGTTAATGTAAGAAGCGATCCAGCACCCAACACGTTTTCAAAAGTTGATATTTTTAAATAACCGCCGTACTGCCAGGTTTTCTATATCAACCATACTTTTATTGAAATCATAAAAATTTTAACATAGGGAAATTTGAATCCGTGCCTCTTGAAAACTGTCCAAGCGCTTTGACCACTACGCCAAACGTTTTTATTGCAAATACGTCGAACTTCTGATATTGGAATTCTTATATTTGCATATGCTTCCTACAACTTATTATTATAACTATTTTGTTAGCATCTCTGAAAGGAGATTTTTACTTTCCGCTACCCAAAGATAATTGCTTAGAATAATCATTTGGCAAGAGAGAATGCTATTAGTTAAATATTTTTAACAAATTTTAGTTAGTGCTGGCTTAGTGGCCAAAACACTAGAACGCTTTTCAAGAGGCACGGGTTCAAATTCTACTACGTTTAAATTTTTATATTATGTCTTCTATAAAAAACATTTTTCTTTTTTAAGTATGGAATGGCGCTTAAAAAAAGATAACAAAAAATCTTTCTAAAAGTTTAAGAGATTTTAGCAAAAATAAATATATAAAAAGTAAGTAATAATAATTACAGTAAAGATATAAACACATTGATTCCACCGCGTCCGTAACACTCGCTTTTGTTGTTCTGTGAATATTTTACAAGCGGATAGAGGTGAGCAAAATTTGAATTATACACTTAATACCCTTACACTATTTTAGAAGGAATAATTAATATAGGATTTTTTTTCAATTTAGTTAACATTTTACCCTTTTAAACAAATATTTTATAGTGAACTGACACAAGGTTTTAGCTTACTAAGACTAACTACAAAGATTTTGATTTACTAGTAGGTACATACTTGCCAAATTTAAAGTTATGAAGTCCAGTAGACTCGACTATGCGTTGTCTGAGAGTCAGTAACAGAAGTTTTATATGTATAGATTTCTTTTTAACTTTACGTTGTATCTCACATATAGCAGGATAGTCAGAGGAAACCTGGGGACCTAGTGTTAAGACACTCCGAAATTACCGAATTCTTAGAGCATTACGTGTTGATTGACGGAGCTCAACGTCGCGCTTTTTAGCGTCTGCTTTAACTCTTAAAAATTAACTTTAAATGTTAAAAATTTCTTTCACTCGCCAATTGAATCCACATATCATGTGCAGATATGTAAGCAAATATAGTTTTACAATATTCTGTTCTCTACACAAGGCCAAATGTTAAAATATCACTTGAAAGAAATTGAAACCTAAAGCTACGCTTTTCCTTACCAGCCCCTAAATATAAATATAAAATTGAATATAATAATTTGGAATGGGATTCGAATCCACAGTTATCGCGCTTAGACAGTCCGCCACAATATTATATATTGTTACTAAAAGTATTTTATTATGATACAAAATCCAAACAAAGCATTCGTATTCACCACCTTAAATCATCCATTCTCATCGAAAAAAACATAATTGACACCCAACAGCGAGACATTGACGTATTTCAACGCTCAAGCTCAGTAAATGTGAATTTAGTACATTCCTTGAGAGAGCGAAATCAAATCTATTTAACCCGCTAAGTGGCATACCTGATAAGGAACCAGAAAACTCACTGTGCGCTATAAATAAATCAATTCCCGACCGCATGGGGTGTCCACGTAGCCTGGGGAACCCTAAATTTAGCTAGGGTGTCACTAAATCACAGTTATTGTTAAATGTAATGCCCATAAATGTATAGTTGAAATATATAGGTAACGTTGGTGATAGCAAAACAATTTCTTTGTCTTGATGTATGAAAATTTGTCAGTCGTATGTTTGTTTATGTTAAATTAACAAAATTATTTGTTCGATAAAATTATTACTATATTTATTACGTAAGACGGAATGTCTTAACACTAGGTTCTCAGGTTCCCGCTGGGAATTATGTACCTCTCCGCCACGGCTGACAAATATATATATATCTTTAATATAAAAAAATATTTTAGAAAAGTTATATAAAAATTGAATTAAAGTAAACCAAGCCCCTACGGTCTTATGAAGCTACATCGAAATGCTAATACGTTTTATAAGAACGTATGGTTTAGTGGCAAGCGCACTTGGACGGTTTGAGTACCTACTACATTCAAAATTTTCCTAAATTTTCTATAAATATAAATATTTTTCTGTATTTAATGTGACATAACATTTTAAAAATATTAAACATATATATATTTACCGTAGACGGAAATATATAAAAAACTACTTCTCGGTTTTACCTACTATTTGAAACAACATTTAATAAAAATAACGAAAAGCTCGTAAGCCTTTTGTAGATGACGTATAGCGAAGTTAAATATAAAATGGATGTACGAGAGTACCATTCTGTATATAATGTATATAGTTTTATTTCATTATTTATTTTTTATAGATAAAATGAAAATATTTTAGAAGTTTATTAGACAAATGTGATTTTTATAATTTAATGAATTATAAGATTTGAGATAAGATTTTTATAATTGTTTTATTTATTAATAAATTTATTAATGCGTGACGTCATCGTCGTGTGGCGCAGTGGAACACTGTATGACTATAAATACGATAGTTCTGGGTTTGGTTTCTTATCGGGAACAAAGAACTATTATCATTTCACCGATCTGAAGAAGCAAAGCGCGCACAATGTCTAAAAAATATAGCTATAACTAAAACTAAATCTAAATTTAGCAAGTATATTACTAAACATGTAAAATATACGCCAATATCAAGTTATTCGAGCAACTTGGAACTAATTCATTAAGGAAACCAGGTTTCTTTACTTAGGTGAAGACGAAACGATCTCCCAAAGCTAACTGAAAGACAATAGATGAAGGGATCAAGTGCTATATTATTCGTCCGTTTTGTATTAACGAGAAATGCATTTGAAAAATGCTAATTTAATTAGTTTTTTAAAACTTGGATAAAATAATGTACATGTAGGAATAAAATATTGACAATAACTTTTATGACTTTTTTTCAAATATTTACAATTTTTTTTAAAAGTTAACGTCAAAAAAAATGCCTATATCAGTATATAATGAATAAAATTATCTTTAAAATTGAATTGAAGACGTTAGTGGTTCAATTTTTATTTGAAGAGACGTTTGCATTCACATATGCTATATTCCACAATTATAAAACGCAGTGTTAGATTCAAAGACTTTAAGGACAAAATGAATTATTATCTCTTATCTGGCAATAAATTATGTAAAATTGTAGACAGAGTGTTAAGACACTCCATTCTTTACTTTCTGCTCAAAATCGACACTCATCACCACTCTTTTCCTTACTCTTAATCATAATAAATAACATAGCTTATATGTAAACTCTGCCTCCAGCATAAATTGAACCTACAACCACCGCGCCTACAGTCACAGTATGAAACAAAACCACAACGGCCTAAAGTCAATCTACTATCTATTATTAATACATTATTACGCTACAGTATAATAAAACTAGAGTACTAAAGTAAAAAGTAAAGTTATGTTTCTAACACGTAATGCCTTTACGTTTAAGATATAAATTTGTCTTGACTACATCCCTAAAGCTATAAAATTTGGATAAGCACCCCTGATTACCGGTTTTTTTTTATGTGAATACTGCAGTAGGCTCGCCAGTGGTTCGCCAGGACTCCAATGTTAAAAGTTTTTCTTGAAAGAAATATTTTGCAAACTTTGTCATATAAATTTAGGGGAAAGAAACTAACTGAAATATAATAATTTAATAGTAAGTATTGTCGTATCTTTTTTTTATGTATATGAAAACTTCAACTACTATGTCGTCAGTTAATGTTTTAAGTGAAGTTAAATATAAATATTTATGATTTAACGTTAGTTAAACTCTCTAATTTACGTTATTACGATGATTTTAGTATGCAGCTGTAAATATCACATCAAGTCGATAGATTCTTATAAGTATTTATTTTATATATATTTATATATTTATTACTAGCTTCACGATGTATCCCGTAAAAAGAAGGATAAGCAGTTAGTAGTAGTAGCTATCCCTTTGAATAACCCTTTAAAAAAAAGTAGGTCCCCAGGTTCCCTCTGTCTACCCTACTATGTGCGGGATACGACAAAAAAAAATCTATTACAAAAAGTACTAAAATTTTGTTTGAAACAAATGTAAAATAAGGCGTCCCCTCCAGGTGTTCAAGTTGAAAACTTTAATTAAGCAGCGGAGTAACTTCTACGTGGGGACTAATTTCATTGCCTTGGAAATAAAACATAATAAAATTACCATCTTTTTACGACACTTAAAAAATAAGTTGATGCCGAATTTTCCCTTTCACAACTCTGTTAGGGCGTAGTAACTTGTTAATTAATTTTTTAAATCCAAATTAAACTGAACCGAACGATGTTCGTTCGTGTGAAAATGTTAAAATTCACATCTAATTTTGGTACGCCGGCTCTAATAAGATTCTTTTTTTTGCAACGATGACTTTCAATTTTTTTAATTGAATTTTGCAATTGAATACTTGCTTAACTTAGTTTATGGCTTAATTAAAAACAAAATTAATAAATTAGAAACACATGTTTATTTTTAAGTAAGAAGGCGTAGGAATTGGTGGGGATCAGGTCTTCCGAACCCACTCTAGAATTGTGCCCAGCCCAGAAAACAAACACAGTTAGTTTCCACTGATGTTATGTGATGTTTACAAAAATATTCAATAATTTAAGAAAAAAAGAGGCCAGTCGTGGCGCAGTGGCACTCGAAGAGATGAAATATTTACTTAAATTTATATTTCCATTTCTTCGCTCTGGTGTCGAGGCAAAGCGCGGCGTTGAGTTCTGCCACTCAACACGCAATGCCTCCAGAATTCGGCAGAAAGTGGGGAACGGAGTGTCTTAATACTAGGTTCCCTCTGCCTACCCTCGTATGCGGGATACAACGTGAAGCTAATTTTTTTTTAAGAAAAAGCTCTACATATATAATCGTAAAGTATATTATATAACAGTGAAGTCGAGACTATTAAATATAATGTCGTTAAATGGTTGTTTCATAAGGAACACAATGAAATAACCTTATTCATGTAGCCCACGAGAGAAGTCACGGGGTGAAGACTAGCTATCAAAACTATTATATATATATATAACCAGACATGTCCCAACTGAGCCACAACGCCAAAAAATTCTATCTAAAAATATGCAACTGCTATTTATAGTTTTTCCATTACAAAGTTTTTCAATTTATTTTAAACGAATTTTTACTTGCATTTCCAATATCAAGGGAAAAATGTTAAACCAGTCACAGTTATGCCTTTAAAGTTGAAGTTTTTAACCGACTGCGCGAAGGTAGTGTGTTTTAGGCACAAAGTGTATCTTTAAACGCGACTGTTTGTGGGTTCGATCCCCTCTCGAGGGTATGAAATATTTATTTATATTTTCATTTCTTCGTTCTGGTATTCGTTGTCAAAGCGCGGCGTTGCGCTAGGTTCTCTTTGCTTCCCCTGCTGTTTGCGAGATTGATTTGTATGTATGTATGTTTGTTTCTATGTGACGGTTCGGCTTGCAGCATTCGTGATTCTTACAGCAAATGATTAGTCTTTACTTTGCAAGTGACACTAAATGTGTAGTGTCATTACAAAAGTTAAAATTCAGCATAACAAGGACTAGCTAGACACCATATGTTTAAATTAAAAAAATAAATATCGATGAATTATGTAAATATTTTTTAGGATTCTTTCATTATTTTTCATTTTAATTAACAGGATTAGGATATATTTTAACATTTTTAAAGTGTTATTCCACACTTAGGAAAGAAAAATACTTATTTAAAACGTATAAAAATTTGAACGTCGCGAGACTCGAATCCGCGCCTCCTGGCGCACTATGGATAATGGTAGAACAACGGCAGATCAAAATTCATTTTTACTAAAGTCGTCCCTGACGCACTTTTTATTTTTTTTTAAATAGTATAATAGTGGACTTTTAATGTAATGAATTATTTTTTCGTAAAATACATTTGGAATATATTTTTTTTTATTGTGAGAAATTGTAATACGTAAGAATGTCTATTTCAGGTTGTTCGCATCGATATTTTAAACTTAATTTCCTTAAAAAAATGTGCAAATAGGTATAAAGTGTTATATATTTTTAAAAAGCCTATAGTATGTAGATTTTTAAACAATTATTATATTGTGGATTTTGTGACTATATTCCTATTAAAAATATTAACAATGAGTGAAGAGAAAAAAAGTACGTACTTAAAGTTCATCGAGACTTTTGACAGTTACCGACGTCTACCGACGCGTTACATTTGATGTTGTTTTATAGTCCAGATGTTCATAAAAAACATTTATAAAAATCTGCTGCGGAAACGTGCGGTTTTAGAAGTTATCACGAAAACTACGATACAAGTCAGGGAACAAGAAAACTCTATCTATTGAAGTTTCTAATGTTGTACTATTTAATTAATTAGATTACGGTAAATTTCAATGAAATTATTGTTATTTATTAATAAAAGAACGTTTTATCTTCATTTTGCACACATTTTGCGGTATAACTAATTAATAAAATGCACACTACCCTCATTTATGAAATTATATAAATAGAGTGAATTAATTTAATAAAACTCGTACAAATTAGTAATAAAATTACTAACAAACGTTTGACTGTTAAGTAACTTCACTAAATTTCAATGTGGCTAATACTTTCAAGTGTTCCAAGCGTGAATTATACCCATACATCGAAGGAGGAAAAAAACTTGAAGCAATCAATATTAGCTATTAATATTTCTTAAAGAAAAGTATCATGTTTCTGTAGACAACATATGTTTTATTATCAGCGACATTCAAAGGAATCTTATTCGTTCCTTTAATAAACAATGGACAGAAGCGTCCCGGTAAAAAGATTCGTTTTTCTAAAAAAACAACGAAAATTGTTTTGATTCTGAATATTTGTTAATCTTACCAATCATTGAAGAAGTAGCACCTTAGAACTCACCATCGACGTCTTCTGGAAAATGCGGAAGATCCTGTGTCCCTATGGGGACTCATCAGAATCAACGAAGAGGTGAAAATACCGCGCTATTTAGTGAATATGGCTTTGGACTCATCTGCAATGTCAACGTTCATTCCTTACGTTCCATAGGAGAATTAGAAGCAAAACTCGTAGAAAAACTAAGGCTTGCTGACCGAGATACAATGTCTGTATATTTGAATCTCATAGAAAACGCAAGCCAGAGAAAAATGCTATCGGATCAAGAGGAATTGAGTTTTTTCATTGATTTGGACTTAACAAAAGCGCAATACATGTATTTAAGGAATCTAACAAACGAATGAGATCCCAAGAATGCACAAACAAGGTGCACAAGAATCCCGTAATAAGGAGTATCAAAAATTTCGCCTACATCATGCCAGAAAGTGCAGTGAAGTCTCAATCAGCTACAAATGAGGATGTATTTCATACTCTTCTCTACACATCAGATCCATACATTTCCAGTCATAGAAAGACATACGAGTATAGCAAAAGTGTGAAGGCACTTGATGAAGATCTTTTAAAAGTGAATGAACTTATTATGGATCCCAAAGTTCACCAAGTATGATTAAATATAATATACTCATTATGTAATATACATTCATTTCTAATATTATTCTACTTGTAAATTAATTTTTGTAAATTTTATATTTTATTAACTAAATATGTGTAATTATAACTATTAATTTCTTACTCAAATAGAAAACAGCTTAAGAAACGTTGTTTGTTAATAAGCTAATTTAATAATACATTTTTAATACTACTATAAGTAGTGTGGACTAAGGAAATTAAATAATCTTTTTTTCATTATTTTTTAATATATTTATACTCCAATAAAAGTATAATATCTGAACTTTATCTTAAGCGCAATTTTATACTTTATGCTTATGCAAAAATTCAATTGTTTATCTTAACAAATAAAAAAGTTATCGATTTTTGATCTGATACAGACCTCGATTGCCCATAGTGTGGCGCTCTGACCACTATACGTTCTCGAGAACGTATGGCTTAGTGGTCAGAGCGCCTGGTCGGTTTCCAGCGGGCGCGGATTCGAGTCTAGCTACGTTCAAATTTTTATACGTTTTCTAAACAAGTAGGATTAGGATATGCTTAAACAACAATTTTCACCGATTATCATTATACTCTGTTTCGCTCATAAGATCTATTAATAGAATAAATTTACTACAGAAAATATTCAGATTTGTAGCGCCTAGCTTGTAATTTGTTTAGGGAGTAACTTCCATACGATAATTAAGAAAACTTTTCGAATTATCCGAGTTTTTCCCACAAAAACCGACCAACGAAACTTGATCTCTCTTCCCCCATATGTATGAATGAATGGGAACATAGTGACAGTAATGATCGCTAAATCGGAGATCATTGTACAGTGGTCATTTTATCCCATTTTTCGGCCACGTATTTAGTTTTAGTTTATCGTTGTATTTCAGGGCACAGTGCGCCCCCGGACAGTGAGAAATTTACCAATTATGTTGTTGCAAATTCGTTTTGTTTGTTGGTTGTTTTAGTTAAGTTGTTGACCCGGTGTGTGTGTGTGTGTGTGGTTTGTTAAGGTAGTAACGTGTGATCTTTCGTACTTCCGCATTTTCGACTAGTTGTATAATAAGTAAATAAGTATCTTTATTTGGTACTAGACTGCATCATTGTGATTCTTCGGATTAAAATAAATCAACTTTATTTTTTTCTATATAGTAGGTTATTACGTATAAGGTGGCGTAACTCAACGCCATGCTTCGAATGTGTAAGTGAATGTAAATTAAATATAACTAAAAAGGTAAACGTAATTTTATAATCTAAATACACACTAAATACATACATCTAAATTTAAAATACCGTTAAAGATTCATGCTTAGGTAACTCTATCTATAGTAAGTAGAATTATAATAGCAATACAATGAATAATAGATAATATTGATCAAAACACTTAATAGAACATTCCTTAAAGCTGAAAGTAATAAATAGATAGGTATTACTAGGGTTTAACTCTACCATTCAAAAAATTTTTATCATTTTCAAAACACATCCCATCAATACTGATGCAAGTGAATAAAATAGATATTAGCTAAGGAAAAATTCCATAGAGCAGAGTCCCCATGACGCCGTGGCACATGAAATATATAAGAGGCACCTGGCTACATATGTAAATACTGGTAATATAGCTCCGCGAGAGATATGTAAAAAAAACAAACGTTACTTTTGAAAAAACAAAAGGAAATTCAGTAGAATGCTCGCCATAAATTGTTCTTCTCGCGGGAGTTGTAGCGTTTGCAAAGCCGAGTAGGGTGGCCATGTGGACGCCGTGTCGCTGTGGGACAATATTTTAGTGTAAGCAATTATATTTAATTTTAAATATGTTTTTTTACAAGAGATATCTATTAAAAATTAAATTTCGGTGAAAGCAAGGATTAGAGAAAAATTGAGGAGGAATTATAAAGCACAGAGTGCAGAAATCAAACTGATCTGAACCAACATGCCGATGAACGGGCTAAATCAGCAGCTCTCAAGGATATTGTTCAAGTCTATTATAAAATCCCACTGTCTTAGGTCAAAAGTGATAATTAGGAAAGTATCTATTCACATATGTCAGGATAGATACATAACATCCCAAACGGGAACAGTTACTAAAAATACTTCCCAAATATTTTTTGAATATCGAGGTTTTGAATATCGACAATGGTTTTTGCATCGTTATACGTCCAGAGGTGGATGGGACTGACCGTTCTGCGAATGTGATATCAGTACGCTGTAGCCTGTAACAACACGCCAAAACAGGCAAGCTGGGTTTGTGGATATTGGTATCTTTTTGGAAGAAAACACCAAAAGCAAGGGTGCTCACGGAAGACAGCGGTCCAGTCAAGCTGTTAAGTATTAAAATACTAAGAAATATAGTCCACTAAAAAACTCGTATCAAATGTATAATAAATATAATATAATCATTTGGAGTCTTTAGTTTCTCGTGCCATATCTATATATCCATCTAATATCTCTTAGAATCGAATTTCTTATAAAGACAAAATATGAGGCGACACACATTGTGGATCAAAGTGAACTTATTATAATATTGAATGTTGCTTGACGTGATGGACTTATGTGAATTGTTATAGCGACATTAACTAATTATGTTGTTACTGATGCCGTCTCGCAGTGCGCTCGCGGTACGTATTCTATGCTTGTATGGCATTGGTCGTTTACATATTGTAAACTGTTGTAGTTTTATGACGTGGTAAATAATTAGTAGGTGTGTGGTGCTATTTTATGTCCTGGTACTCTGGTGTATGGAGGTGTATGGAGGTGTAGAGTGCCCGTCTACGATTCTTATGAAACTTTGTTTGTAACATTCAAGACGCGACTACTGTATTGATCTCGCAAATCAATCAACTACGCCAGAAAACCCACACTATGGCTTGACCGTGTACCGCAACGGAGTTCCATAAATGTCACCAACAAGAGATATACTCCGAAACGTACTCTTTTAAAAACAATAATGAAGTATAACTCAAAGGTGGCTGTGAAAGATCGATCGAAGTAATCATGTTCTCCCCAACATCGATCAGATAAGATATCACCCTAGAAGACTAGATTTAAGATATTTAATTATAGTTAACAAATAAATGGGTATAAAGGGGTCTAGGTAGAATCGGAAATATGTAAGACATTTAAAAAAACCACAAAAAAATCGATCAAGGTTGAAAGTAAATCTATATCTACACTTATATAATCCCGATAATCTCAGAATTTGAAATTCAGTTTTCTCTGTTGTATTTTGACAAGCTTCCCTTTACATTTAGTGTTTGTTTAAATTCAATAGGTTCACAAATAAAACAGTTATGTCAATATAAAGAAATGCATGCGACAATACTGCTACAAAACGAGTGATTTATTGAATTGGCAAAAATTATAGCTATCCATGTATGAATATTATCTTTAATATTTTTAATTATATAATTTAATATTTATAACATCGCGCAAGTGATTCATCAGCTTAATGTTATATACCGCACACAGCACGGTAGCCAGAGGGAACCTAGTTTTAAAACACTATGTTCCCCATTTTCCGGTGATTTTGTTGAGACATTGTGTGTAGCGGAACTCAACTCCGCGCTTTACCTAAACACCAGAGTGAAGAAATAGAAATATAAATTTAAATAAATATTTAATTTCCTCTATTAGGGATCAAGGGCGAGTGAGTCGTTAGTACTTAATAGAATCATTTTAAAAATGTTAGAAAATAAAATAATAATAACAATAATATGGAGGCGAACCGAATGTCCGTAAATTATCAGTTTCAAATTTAAAAAATCGACAATAAATTGAAGATTGACTAAAGCTAGTCAGTTCTACTAAAATTAAAGCTAATCCACACACACACCTAAATAGTAGAAAGGAATTAATTTAGAGACTTAATATCCACCAACCCTCGTATTTTTGTTGGGGGTACTAGTATTAGTGGCAGAACAGTGTTACGAAAATAGAACCTTAAAAATACATTCCTTATAAGTATGCAATTGTCTTTGTCCATTGTCTAACAATGAAGATTGACTGAATGTTTTGATAATGATAAAAGTTTTAATCAGAAATATACTAAAATATATACCTAGGTTTTTACTCTTTTCAAAACACATTAAAATTGCAATTTCATAATTCAAATTAATCTGTTTTACACACCATAACTAACTTACCTCAAATTCGTTCTTTTTTTACTTCGAATTCGCATTTTTACACTTGAAATTCATCAAAGGCTAAAAAAACCATTAAAGTGAAAAACCTATAAAATATTTTATAACCTATGTCTAGTTCATCATAGTGTTGTGTCCATTAATAAAAATAATATGAAATCATATTATGAAAAATAAAAAAACATATCCTTTATAAAGAAAAAATGATAGCCACCCGTTTCCTAAGGATTCACACCCCAGAACTCTACGCACACACGTAACGCAGCTATCGCTTAGGGTCAGACAACACACTACTATTTTTACATTGAAAGTACAATCTTATTGCCCCAGTATTGCGATACAGCATGATTTCCCGCGTGGTACAACCCTGAAAAAGGCTTATCATATAGATAAACAAGCGATCATTTTGATCGCTAGCTGTTTCATTTACTGACGCATACTGCAGTAGTTTTTGCTGATATTAAATGATATATAGATTTTTCACTCGAAATTCACTTTTTTATACATTAAATTAACAATATTACACTTTAATTCAAATTAATCAATTAACACACCAATTTTGCCGTTTGAAACCTCAAATTTATAGTTTTAAACTTCAAATTCACAAATTCGTACAAGTTACAAAAAATTAAATAATCATTTTTTGTAACTATCTGAATTATAAAAATAATGAAATTTTTTTTTTTTCTAAAAATGATAATTATATAAAAAAATTATAAACCTAAGATGTTATAAAGCAAATAAAATTAATTTGCTTAATTCTTTTATGTGGTTGCCACAATGCTTCACAAACTTGAATTTATAGCATTAATTGAATTTATAGCAAAACCGCGACAGCAAAACGAGCCAATGTATTAAGTATGATTTCTATAAAATTTAAAATGAAAAGAATAAATAAATAAATAAATGGAGCCCTTTTTAACGATCTAAACAATCATAATACGTTTCGAGTTTTTTATAATATTGACACCGGTAAAGATTGTTTTGCCTTAGCATAGGTCTCCCCCAAAGCCTTCCACATTTTTCTATCATGGGTTTTCCTCACTCACAAGCCGCAGCTACTTTTAAATCACATCTTTTCGGAGGTCTTCCTCTCTTTCTCTTACCTGCCCTGCCACCTGTTTTGCCCATTTGTTGGTTTTGCTTCTCATTAGATGCCCTGCCCATTTAATTTTTAGATTTAACTTTGTAAGATACTTCTACAATCTTTCATTTTTCTTTTAATTCACTTTGGCCTTGTCCTTTATCGTTACTCTATTTTGTATTTCTTTTAAGGTGTTAGTTATGTGTTGGAGATATGATCTGCCCAAGATATGTGTATTGGTCCACGTATTCAATTGAGTCATTTTCGAGAGTTATAGGTGTTTTTAGATGATTCTTCATTAGTTTAGTTTTCGCCATATTCATTTGTAGAAGAATTGGAGTGGAAAGAAACGATATCATAAATAAATACCATAAATTATTTTTTATTAATATTTTTTAAGTACTTGACATGTCAAGACACCCAAAAGCCAACTTGTTCTCAAACATGACACGCATATATATACTATAAATATACTATAAAAATAAACTACTATGATAAATCATAGAGCACAAGTAATGCGGACGTTTTACATGAAAATGTGATGTTTTGTCATCGGTCTGTCAGATTATGTCGGCCATTTTTACTATCGTTCCGTTATTCCGATTCTGTTAGTTTTATTGTTTTATTAAGTTTCTAGTTTTGTTAAGACTAAAGTTGTTTTCTGATTATTTTGTTTTTGTTATATTGATTTCTTTATATTTTAAAAAATGAATAAACCTAGAGCAAATAAAATAGAAATGAAAAAGTAACATAAAAGTTTTAGAAATAGTATTACTTTGCTTACATTCTGTCTCAGGCCAAAATGAATAGGGTATAGATAATTGTGAATATTTCTATAACCAGCCATGTTCACTCATTTCAAATTATAATATAAGTATATTAGAGTTTAATTAATGTTTTTATGTGAAAAAAATATTTGAATATATTAACAGAAAAAAAAACACTTTCCTTCATTATTTACATTAAATACTAGTAACACGGTTAATCCTCATGCTATTAATTTTTTTTAAGAAAATAGTTCTTAAGACGAGCAAAGTTTTTAAATACTTATTTCATAAAACGTATAAAAATGTTAAACTTAGCGGGACTCTAAACTACTTAAAAAAAACTAAAAACGAATGTTCGAATATTAAGCACAACTTATATTTATTTAAACGTGACTTTTTTGAATTCCTTTAGATATTTTTTTTGCATACAAGCTTTCTAAGAACGATTTAAAGACATCACAACAAGTAAACTTATTTAGTAACTATCCTTTACAAAAGTAGAAAACTTAATTCCTCTGCACCTTCCGCTTCTAGATTTTCATTACTACAATGATATTAATGCATTATAACACAAGATTTTTATGTTTACAATGATTACAATAATAATTCTTCTCCTACTGTGTAAAAATATCTCTTTTTAACCGTACAACCTCCTTCGTGTCTTCTCCATACAACGTAACGTTGGCGAAGTGACATGTGCTCAACTGGCACGCTCGAAACGCTATAATTGAAGAACCAGACCATACCAATAATAATTCAAAGAGAGTTCTAATATTAATCAATATTTTATATTTATGTGAAGACGATAAAATCAATTCAAAAACTCGGCCTATTAGAAGCCGAATAGTCCTTGCAAGTCTATATTAAATCAGTAGTATCAATAATAAAAAACCAAATTATTTCGTTACTTTTTATTACAAATAAATAAGCTACATTTATTTACTTCTAATATTAGCTCATAAATTTTTATCTCCTTCAAATGAGAGTAAAATAGTTTTAAAAAATTTAAAATTTTAAAGTACACCTCTTGTCATTCATCTTCTTTGGCGAAATACGTGTAGGAATAATTTTGAAACAATTATTTATTAATTATTTGTCTTAATCTATGGATCTTATTATAATACTTAATTTTACTATCTTAAATATTTACAAATGTACCAATCGGATATGGCACGGTAAAATATCGACTTACACTCAAAAACATGCAGTCAATGACACAAAACACGTTGTACATCGTTTACACTCTTGGCAAGACTCGACAAGCGTCCACCAACACAAGTATGTGAACGGGGTGTTTGGCTTGGCCTTGGTCACTTGGTCTTGTTTGTGAGTTCACTCGTTCGCGCAATTACAGTCTCACTCAAGAGTTCGTGCCGAATTTATGTGTTTTGGTACACAATATTAAAATAATATACCAGCAAATATGTAGAGAATTCCACCACTTACTATTTTATTTAAAAATAATAAAAAATGAATAAGCGGAATAATAAACGGATTAGCTAAATTGTATGAAAGATTATTATTAGTGCATTGTTTCATTGTTAAATCAGAATAAATAAAGACTCAAAAAAAGACATTTTAAATTGATAAAAATATTAAATATTTATTGCAACATGCAAAATTAATTAATTTCATATACTTAACATAAGCAATATTTATGTATAACTTCTTTTACAATTCCTTACTGTTAAGCTTATATTGATCGATTCTCTGCCGAACTTTTACTCTATTTTGATTTTTTATAATATAAAAAAGGTCAAGCCTAACGCTAAAGCTGAAGTAATTCCGAGATCTACATCTGTCATGCTTGCTTGTCAGGAACATACTAATTCACTCACAATCGTGTAAATGATATTCAAGCGTTTGTGAACTTCGACAAGCGTGTAAACGACGTATCTTCATATAAAGTTCCAAATGCAGATAATAAATGCAGTTTATAAGTACAGATGTAAATAAGACTTTCCCTACGCTTAAGTTGGCATAATAGTGATGTACCAAAACCGTTTCATTTAAAATGAAAACGGAAAACATAAGGTTTATTTTTAATAATATGTTTGTCCTTTTTATTTTCTATAAATGAAAAACTCATTTTTACAATTTAAATTTTACGTAATGAAATATATATAGTAATATTACAACTTACGTTTATAAAAGGCACAGAAACTCCATTATTTGTTCTATTCTAAACGTCCAAACATATTAATTGAATTTATAAGAATTTAATAATTTTATACAAGGAGTTAACTTATTTTCAAGTATTTTTTTTATTTATTGCGATTTGTGAGTTTATCTAAATGTCGCGGGCCTGCTTGGGCCCTCAGTGGGTTCTAATACCACTCTCTTGAAACAACCAACTGGAAGCTGGTCCAAAATACTCTTTATATTGTCAACTTCGCTACGTAGATGGTCGTGCTCGTCTTGGTATTGTTTTATCCACCTGTTAAAAAAAATGTTCATTATAATATTAAAATAATACAACAACTACTAGAAGCAATTAAAAATGCATTACTATTGGAATTCCTTTTTTTAATTAAAAATCTAATAATGTAATTTAATTATATATATAAAGTAAGTAACTGACAGATATTTTTGAAATTAGTTTAGGCATTGCCATCAGGTGTCTTTGCTCGACAACTTGTGAAGACGTGTTCTTCTTAACCTAAACTCGAAATAAGTAACATGATTTCGTCGCAATTCTCATTAGGAAAGTTTAGGTGATTGACGAAATTGTACATATTAAATTGAACAAAAACTGAAAACGCATATTACCTCTGGTGGTTATTCTTAGCCTCTGTCAATGATTTGATCTTGCCATCAAGATCCACTTGTTTAAGTGCACTCTCGGCAGCGTCCAAACTATTTTCTGTAAAGAAATTAATCAATTCATATAAGATCTTTAAAAAATAATAGAAAAAAAGTATAGAAATAATGTAAGCATATAGTATTATATATAAAGATTATTTTTTTTATAGTAATTTATATGTTTTTGAGATATTATATGATTACGTACGCAGCCTATCAAGTGCAGCGTCATCTAAAGTGGGCAAGTTTTGCAACTCGTCCATAATAACTTTCAAATCATCCAAGCCCTTAGAAACTTGTTTTTCTGCTTCACGAGCATCTGTGTTAGCTTGGCCAACCTGTGTAAACAAATAGTAAATGTGATTATGAGTTATAATTAAATCAATTAAAATTGAAAAAGTGGGGTCTTTATTGTTTTAGTCAGTATCAATATTTTACCTTCATTTTAGCGTCTTTAGTAAGCTGCATGTTCTCCTCGGCTTGCTTCTCTAAGTCCTTGATTTGTTTCGCAGTTCCTTGTACGCGAGCTAAGAATATTGAAAATAAACAATTAAACTCATAAGAATTACAATCACCAAATTGATCACCAAACATCCGTCATAATATTGAGCAGGACAGATAGAGATAGCGTAGTATAAAGTTACTCCATTCTTTAGCTGTTTAACAGCGACACCGGTGGGTTAAGAATAGGGTACTCTGTCCCTGTCTTTTAAGTAATTTTATTTATTTTTTTTTTATGATCTACTTACTGGATAGTTTGTCTGCCTCATCTCGAAGGTTTCTCGCGTCAGCTCTAGATTTTGCTGCTTCTTTCCGTATCTCGTGTGCTGCCTGTAAGCAATAATAGTAGCAATTCATATTTTTTCAAATGAAAATAATATGATTGATCTATATATTGAGTAAAATATCAAAATCAAAAGTACTTTACTTTATTTGATTATATTTCATCTTTGAATTGAAAATACTATGCTTAATAAAATAATAAATTTACAATAATAAAATACAGAATTGACTGGATTGTATTTTTTTATTAAATGGACGTCCCAAAACCTAAACTCGTAAGTACAGTAACGAGTAAGAATAACTTAATCCTTATATTTTTATGTAAGAAGTTTTTAATTGAAATTAATAATTATTTGAGAATATATGTATAATATGAAAAAGATATATTACCTCAGAAGCTTTATCAGCAAACTCCTTCTGAGCCTTTTGAGCCAAGTCTCTCGCTTCCTTGGCTTTGTCGCTGGCAGTTGTCAGTTCTTCAGATATGCTGGTAATACGCTCGTCAGCTGCTGCCACTTTCTCTTGGACTCCGGGCACGTCTAACGCCGCTTGCTTCGCCATTTCGCGTGACTGAGTTACTTGATCACTGAATTCTATAAACAATAATGATTTAATAGATGACTATAAATGACTATGACTATAAAATATATATTACATATATGTGATATAAATATAGTAAACTTACTTTTTAATTACGTTTTGAGTAAAATTATGACCTATGCAAAATCTATCTTTAAAATAGTGAAACAAGAGAGAAACACTGTTACCAAAGTAACTATTGCACAAATTATACTTAAATATTCTATGAATAGTACTAATAATAGTACTTACCTTTGAGAGTAACATAAATCTCATTAGCGTCTTTCAAAGTTGCTTTAGTTAGTTCCACATCGTTCTGAGCCTGTGCTCTTAATTGGTCGAGTTTAGCCAAAAGGTCATATAATTCGTCTTGTCTATCATGTCCTTGCTCAATAAGATCTTTACCACGACGAATTTCTTCATCCAAAGACTGGAGTGTTTCTTCCGTGACGCTTATTAATTGTTCTAATTCAGCTGATTTTTCATCGACCTTTGTATTTTAAATAATATACAATATTAATTAGCATTTAGTTTGAATTATATAGAAATGATTGGTTTTATTCTTTACAAACTTAATTTTATAAAAAAATTTTTTTCAATACCAAAGTGAAAATTTTATCAAGAAGTATTTATTTGTTATTCAAGAAACTTATATTCATTATATTATATAAATATGTATTTAGATAAAAAATATACTCACAGTTCTATTCATATCAATGGCATCCTGGCGTAACTTGCTTAGTTTTATATCTGGTAGTAATGTTGTATTAACTTCAGCGTACAGTCCCAAGGCTTCATCATACACGATTTTAGCTCTCTTCAAAGCTTGTTCTGCAAGTTCAGCCATACTGCTCAATTTGCCTGATGCTGCATTCAACTCATTTGCTAAAATTTGGACTTCGTTGCTGAAAAATATCAGATATTTATCTTATTTAAAAAAAAATATTACTACAACAAACAAAAACCAATCCAATACTGTAATATTAATACCACTGTCATGTGTAAGCTAGGAAGCAAGCATAGTCAGATTAACGCCAATGTTAATACTAGATATTTCTGCACAGAATGATATTATCGAATATTATTTTCGTTGTGTTTAAAATCTTGTTACCTTATATTAGCTTGTTTTGTTATTCCATCCTTGGCGATAGTATTTGCAGCTAATGAAGTATTAAATGCTTTCTCGGCAATGTCCCTAATGTTCTTGGCATCATTCTCCAATTTTTCTGCTAACAAACGAGACTCTTTGGCTAATGCTGACATATCCACAGATTGTTTTCCAAATTGATCAGATCTATTCCGAGCCTTCGCTAACGCAGCAGCTCCTTCTCCATCAAGATATTCTAAAGCACTCTTAAAGCAAAAAAAAAACATATAAATACTTCAACTTAATAAACTTACCATATATTATGATATGAACATAACATGACTCACATTAATTTCTTTCTGTGCAGCCTCTATAGTGTCTTCTGCTTTCGAAACATTGCCTTTACTTCTTTCTACCGACTCATTTCCTTCATAGCTTTCATCTTCTATCTTAAACAGCATATTCCTACAAATAACCAAAAATAATAGTACTCTTGCTATTCATTTTATTTTCATACTAAATTGAAAGTATTTTCAATAATAATTTTTACCTGACATCGGCTAATCTATCAGCTAGTTCAGCTAAATTGTTAGTAATGCTCGAACCTGGGCCGTTTCCTAGTTCAGCCTGTGCTTCTTCCGTTAACCTGTCAATTTCAGCTCTGACACGTTGTAGTTCGTTATTAAAATCAGCATTATCCACGACTGTAGGAGCTTTGGAGATTTTGGACAAGATCTGTACAAGAGTGAAATATGCAAATAATGACTATGAAATAGCTGCTTATACTTATAAATAAGAGTTAATATAATAAAAAATATGTTAAGAAACATTTTTCTATAGCAATATTTACATCATCTAATTCCTTAAGTTCCTTTCTGTGCTGATTCACTGCATCTTGCACCAAGTTGTAACAAGGCGGACAATCTTCACAGCCTTGTCCATCCGCGCGTCGTTTCTTGTTCTCCATACACCTTTTTAAATAAACAACGAAATATTATTATATTTATTATAATATTCATATATCATGCCTGTATTTAAAAAATTATCACATTACCCATCAAAATCTCAGACACTTCACAAAAAATTATTTTTACTAATTAAGACTTGTCAAGAAAAGCCTATTAAATAAAGACTATGGCAATATTCTACACATTGCTTTTTTATCACTTTCATTATACATGCTTATATGTAAATAGTAAGCTATTATTTACTTTTATTGTATTTTACCTATCGCATCGTCGTCCTTCAACGTTTTCCTGGCAGGAGCATTGTCCGATCATGTCACACTGGTAGTTGGTGGAGCCCCACTCGTCACAATCACAGTCGTGACATCCTTCCGGCGAGAAGCCGTAGTGATAAGCACGGCAACGGTCACAATGTACGCTAAAAATATAATAATATAAATGTATTAGAATACAGGAAGAAAAAATTGTATCAGATGGGAACCGTGGGCAACGTGGTCTCTGATAATTTCCTATATTTTAATATTTATTTCTAAAAATAAATGATAATAATATCATCGACGCCAGTTGTGGCGCTGGGCACACGCGTATGACAGTAAATGCGACATGTTGTGTTGGGTTTATTTCCCACTCAAGGAAATGAAATATTTAATATTTCTATTTCTTCGCTCTGGCGAGGCAAAGCGCGGCGTTGAGTTCCGCTACTCAACGGCAACGCAATGCCTTCAGAATTCGGTGGAAAGTGGAGAGCGGAGTGTCTTAAAATTAGGCTCCATCTACCTACCCCACTACATGCAGGATATGCGGGATGCAGCGTGGAGATGATTTATGTTGTTTTCTATAAAAAATATAATATATCCTTACCCATCTATACCAGGCTTACAGTAGCACTGTCCGGAAACTGGATGACAGGTGGCATTGAAAGATCCTTCCGAGTTACAATTACAAGACTTACAACCCTCTCCAGAACTTATGTCGTAATAACCTTCCTAAATGAGAAAAAAAAGGTTATTAAATATTTATTTTAATGGTTTTATATACATGTACAGTCATTATTTAATATTTTCAACTTTTTCGATTATTATTAATAAAACGAAATAATATCGTTCATGTGAATGTAAGAATTTAAATTTGACAATTATAGTTATGTTTTTAAAAATTTCAAATAAGAATTTTGAATATTTATTTTTTTATTAATTTGTCAAAATAATTTACCTCGCATTTATCACAATTCTTTCCGATAACATGTGGACGGCAGGAACAGAAACCAGTGAGACCATCGCACTGTGGGGGACCCTCAGCACTCTCCAATGTACCCGCTTCGTGACACTGACACTGTTTACAATCACCCTTCTTTTTTTGATCAAGAGCATCGCCAAAGAACCCTTTAAAATAATAAAGAGTTAAGTATCGGTGTTCTTATGACCCAAAATTTTAAAAATTAAATAACTTAGTGATACTATCACCATATTCTTCACTTGTTTAATAGTGATTGTGTTTTCGGTAGCGAAAATTTACGCCATACTTACTCAACGAGAAAAGCATATCTATTTAATTATAAGCTTTAATATGACTTGTTAAGTTTAACTTAACTTTGTTATTTCATATAAGAAAGGAGTGTCTTAACACTTCCCTCTGCCTACCCTCCTGTGTGCGGGATACAACGTGAAGCCGAAAAAAAATAAAAAAATATAAAATATATGTATATGTATAACTCATATATACTAACCACTCAAACACTTGTCACAATGGTCACCGTCCGTATTGTAGATACATTTCAAACATTCTCCAGTGGTCCTGTTACAGTTGCCCACAGCGTTCGGGTCGACGTTGCCGTTGCACTGACATTCCTCGCACTCTTTGGGAGGACCAAACTGACCGGTTGGATCACCGAAATGACCATCCGCGCAAACTTCGCACCGCGGTCCTGGAAACAACATGTAAATTATTTACGCTTTTTTCTTTTATCTGTTTTTTTTTTTGTTTCTTTAACATAATTTGTGAGATAGACAAAGAGTTGTATTCTTTGTGTTAATTTTCGAGATATACGAAAAAATATAATTTAAATCAATTCCTCATCAATTGTGTTGCACTACGCCATCAAAAATATTTATAATCAAAATAATTGTAAATAAAATATATAAAAAATTGTTTTTCATTTAAGATAACTCAAGTTATACAAAAATCAATCAAACATAAACAAAAACCATACAACGTGACTCACCAGCGTAACCAACCGGACAGTCGGTACAAACGATGCTTTGATCCATCAACTGAATACACCCACTGTCTTTAGGGCAGGGGCAGGGCTTACAGTCGTCTGGCGTCCCCGCTATGGCGTTTCCATAGAAACCCTTTGCGCACAGTTCACAATTACTTCCTGTTGTGTTGTGCTTGCAGATACAAAAACCTGAAAATATTGAATTTGTTATGTTATTTTTGGAAGGTATTTTTTTTATTAAAATGAATTTTATAAAAAATATAGAAAAAAAACAAATGTCATAGTCGATCAATTTATTTAGATGATTGATTTAAAATGATGACTAAAATAGTATTGCTAATTAATTAAAATATATATATTAAGCAAAACAAAATTATTATTCTTTTATTTTATTTTATTAAATATAAATATAAGTCAGAGTGTTACTAGATTTACATTAATTGTATAAAACGATAGTAGTGTAGAATACACTACAGAGTGTAGAATACACTAGTATGACATAATAGTACACTATTTTATTATTAAATGTATAAAATTTAATTTATAAAAAAATATTAATTACCTGTTGCAGTATCGCAAATATGAGCGTGGCCATTGCAATCACAAGGTATGCAAGCGGAGTACGGCCCTCCATTGGCAGGTTCATGTTTGAAGCCAGGAGCGCACTCCTCACAGTAATCCCCGACATAAGCCTTCGGACAAGAACATTTCTCAACCCAGTTGGCAGGAGCGGACCCTTTTTCTCTTCCAATCTTAGCGGTATCTAATTTGAAATTCATCAAATATGCTTGACCATTTTTGTTGTAAGTGCCTCTAATTTTGATAGCAGTTAAGTTCTGGAGAATGGACATGAATTCAAAATTTGATAGGGTCGGTGTCCACCCATACCTTGGATCTTCGTGAAGTCTAAATTTATATTCTTGGGCCTGAAATTAGTAGAAATTATAAGAACGTTAAGAATATACAACAAAAATCACCACTTCTTTAGCAAACATAAATAAATAAATACAATCGCATTATTAATTTCGCAGCTGCAATTTCTTCGCATTTTTTATTTCTATCGCTTGCTAATTTACTATTTTTATACGTACTTGATCTGAAGGTTCCGGATTATTTTGACCATAAATGTTCATCGATATTGAAGTTCGGGCACCCTCTAAGATAATGTCTTGTGAAGATGGATACCCTCTGTTCTCTCCAAGGCGTAATGTGAATTTTAAGTCATGATTGTACGAAGGCCTTTGATCGCCCAAAAATTGACTTGATGCCACAAAATATACTATTTCAGACTCCTTCGATGCCACAGCTAAGAATATTAAACAGGTATTAATATTTTAATTGATCAATAGAAATATTAAAGTAATGATATCAATCATCAGTAAAAAAAAAATACAACTCACCAATATTTTGAGTATTTGCATTAAACATTAGTTGAGCAGTCTTGTGATCACCGTCCTCTGCAGACCATTTTTCAGCGTCTCTTATGAAATGGGCACTAAGCTCATGAGCTTGATACTTTGGTGCTGAGCTACATTGCGATGAATGCCCAAAGCAGAAGCATGGTGTACATCCAAACTCATTTTCAATGTCCAAATTGAAAAAGCCAGGTTTACATCTTAAAATGATTAAAAGTTATTATTTTTTGCCTCACATATGTACATATGAGTATAACGCAAACATATGAAAAATAAACAACATACTTTTAATATTTTGTAATAAGTTTTAACACAAAATAAATAGTATGAATAATCTTTTTTATAACAAAATTTGTGATATAATACTCACTCTCTACACTGTCTACCTTCCACGTTCTGCTTGCAAAGGCAAACTCCTGTTTCAGGGTCGCACTGGGGAGTGTTGCCATACGAGCCGAACTCGTTACAGTTGCACGGCTTACAGCCTTGGGTTGTGAACTCGTAGTGGTTCGGAGCACAAACGTCGCACTTATCACCGGTCACTCCCGGTTTACATTGACACTTCCCTTCGGCGTTACACTGGAGACTGCGTGAACCTTTACAAATCAATTTATTGATGATAGTATCAAATTTATAGTCTTGCCTACAGATTGTATCTTTATGTTTTTTATGGGAGTTTATTATCACAATTAACAGAGAAAACGGCGCCCCAGATGTCTATTCGCCACAGAAATTAAAAAGTTTAATATTAGGAAATATTCTAGTTAACTAAATATAACCCAAAACTATGTGATTTCTTACCAGTAGGGTTACAATTGCAAGGCATGCATATATCTTGTGTTCCCTGGAAGAAGTTCTCTTTGCATCGTTCACAATTAGCGCCGTCCCTGTTTTCGGCACAGTCGATACAGTGTCCGCCGTGGCCGGTGCGCTCGTACAGGTCCTTGTCGAAGTAGCATTTGTTGGAAAAGCCGTTACAGTTACACGCTGTAAAGAAATTCAGAATGTGGGATTGTCTTGAACATCTTCTGCAACGTAGCGCTAGCCTCCTTGGAATTAAAAATCAATCATATTTTATTTCTATTATATTACTTAAAAGAGAATCATCAATATTTTTTTGTTACCATTATCATAAAATGACAAATATCGAACGATCTTATTTTTATGGGTTTTATTTAAATTAAATATATTCCGCAATCGCTGGCATGAAATGAAAACATTTTCAAATATATGTACATTTTTAGCATCCAAATCCAAATTTTCACTTCCAAACTCAAAATAAAGTTAATAAAATAAATTTAAATAAATGTAATTATTGTTCTTAGGCTTATTTTACATATATATATTTTAGTATTATCCTCACCACCTACTTTACACAAATATTCAAACAATCGTCTCTATAAATGTTCTATATCAAAATTTAAATTATAAATATTATAAAATCTATGAATAAGTAACATCAAAGGATCTTTACTTAACGAAGCTCTGTACAAAGCCTCCGGCACAATTTGTATTAAATGAAATATTTCGCCATGACTGGATGTAAATGTATGTATACGAATATTGTATAGTTTAATTCGTTATAATATTTAAATATTATCGAGAAAGTGCAATTTCAAAACCTATTAAGTTCTAAAATAAAATAAATCAGCGTCACACTGTATCCCGCACACAGCAGGGTAGGCAGAGGGAAGCCATTGTCAAGACACTCCGTTTCCCACTTTCTGCCGAATTCTGGAGGCATTGTATGTTGAGTGGCAGACCTTAACGCCGCGTTTTGCCTCGACACCAGGAAAATATAAATAGGAAAATGTAAGTAAATATTTCATCTTATCGAGTGGGGATCGAATCCATAACCAGTCGGTTTTACAGTCACACTTTGTGCCCCTGCGCCACGACTGGCCTGGACTGGGGAAGTTCTAAAATGGATTTTCTATTAATGTTTAACTTTACACTTACAGGTCTAAGCTTGTTTATCTTTATCCGAACATACATAAATCATGATTATATAAAAATATCGCAATCGCTTTCAATATAAAAGTCAATAAAACTTGGCTTACCCTTGCACTCGTGCACGTTTGTGGGCGAGGCGCGTCCCCACGGCGCGTCGTTGTAGAAATCTAGGCACTTCTCACACTCGCGGCCCGCGGTGTTGTGTTCACATCTGTTTTAATCATTATTATATTTATAATTGCTAACTAGACTATACCTAATACTTTACGCAAGTAAATATTATGTCTCTTCGCATATATAAATGTTATATAGGAAGAAAAGTTTTTGCCCATTTACAGGTACATCTTGTATATAGCGGAATCCAAACGTGCAGATCATCAAGGCAGACTAAAATAGCTACTATTATCATTAAATATAGTTTTAGGCATTTAGTTAAATTTCAATTCATTATTTTATCATTGAAAAACAATTGTACCCAAAAATATATATATATGAATCTGACCTGCAGTAACGAGCTCTGGAACCATCGGCGAGTTCCTGCGTATCACAGACGGAAGCATGGCCGTTACACTTGCAGCGAGCACCGACTGCTACGTCGGCGATGGCGTACCAATACGACTGTAGCACTTGAAGATCACCGAATATCTCATCTCCGAATGTGTTCAAGCGATCTAGAGATATACGTATGTCTGTCGCTGTTACCCATTCCTAGAAATGTTTAAATAGTCTATTATATTATGAGTTATTGTCGATGAAAGAGGAGTGACAGTTTACTCTAAGTTAATCTATCAGCAAACAGAATGAATTGAACGTCTTCTATTCTTCTATTAGTCGACAAAAATATCTATCGTAAGCTTAATTAATCAAATCAAATAATTCTCTAGTTAAACTAAACTTTTTATATTTTTTTTGCTATATTTCATTACTAAAATCAAAAAATCTGTGAATCTGTCATGATCAATTAATCAACTAGTTTACATTCAAATATTTTGTATTCCAAACTGTAATAAAAAATAAAAAGAAACCAACCTGTAGTTCCGGGCTATTGTCAAAAGTATACGCAGAAGGTCTTCCTTCGAGTGTAGAAAATAATACATTTCCACCGGAAAGAGGAGAAATATCAGAATACTCGCTAGTACATAGTGCTCTAGTTTCTGCACCGAGTTCAGCCGCGCGTTGCTCTTGTACTCCGTACGTATCTCGACATGATGCACTGATATCGAATTAATTAATGTAATTTAGATTAAATTAAATTAAATCAGCTTCACGCTGTATCCCGCACACAGCAGGGTAGACAGAGGGAACCTAGTATTAAGACACTCCGTTCCCCATTTTCTGCCAAATTTTGAAGGCATTACGTGTTGAGTGGTAGGGCTCAACGCCGTATTTAGCCTCGACACCGGAGCGAAGAAATGGAAATATAAATTTAAGTAAATATTTCATCTCCTCGAGTGGGGATCGAACCCACAACCAGTCGGTTTTACAGTCACACCTCGTGCCGCCGCGCCACGACTGGCCTCAATTTAGATATTAATATTTATTTCAATATCACAAATTCATTTCGTATGTAGCACGGTATTGAATGGCGGAACACAACCATAAGCTTTGTCTTGCCAAAATGGTAAAAGATAATAATTTTTTTCTTAGGGGACGTGGGGAAACTTGATCTATGTAATTTACTTAACTAATTTATAATTATTTCTAATTGCGAAAATCCCCGAACATATGTGGTAAGTACTGTATGAGTTATTAATTTCATTACTAAGAAACTATAAAAAAAGGTTTGTCTGTTTGTCTAGTAATTAGTGAATTTATTTGCTGTCTGAATATTGACTTATATGAAGGACAGTTATGTGAATGTAATATAAAAATGTTTGTTTGTTATTAAATAAATAATATAAAGATGCATTATAAATGTGAAATAATTATTAATTTAATCTTTCAAGATTTGTATTATATTCGATGATTATGACAACTCTGTGTTTTCTGAAAAAAGAAAACTTCGATAAACATAATTGACAAACTCGATGCTATACTCGTATATATAAATATATTATTATCACAAACTCTTTAGTGGGTCGTCATATTTTAAAAATAAATATAAGGTTACTGATAATAATTGATGTTAGTGGTTCATTTTTTTAATATTATATTTATATCCTTCCCTGTTAGGTTCAAAAATTTTGTGCTGAAACACATTATTTTCTGCATATTACGTACTGGGTTCATAATCATATGTAAGAATCGAAAATAATGTTAATAAAACATTCCCTTATGTAGAGACAGTCTAGTATAGAGAATTCTTGAATTGCGTCACTTCTTTAACAGCCACATGCTTTTAACCATAGCTGGATAGACTGAGGATATTTAGAGTAAAAACTCTCGGTTCTAAATATTCTGCCCAACTTTCGAAACATTGTATGTTGAGTAGTGGGACTCAACGCCGCACAACATAACTTCTTTAACAACTTACCTAAAATACTGATATGGCTCCCAGTCGGATTCTTCACCGGTTTTCTTGTAAATTGCGAAACTTTGTGGTCTTGGTGAGTAAAATACAATTCGTACGTATGTTATGTCATATGCTTTACCTGGAAAAAAAGTACTCTATTGCCTACACTATCACCTTTACATTTATATACTCTTACAAGACATTATTCTTGTGAGAGTATATTAAAGGTAAACGAGCACCTCACACAGCTATACTCAGAGATATCAATTATTAGTGTTTATTCATTTAACTGTCATAAATATATAATTATAATTTAATTATCATAATTATATATTAAACAAATCAGTTCCATGCCGCATATAGCGGGGTAGGCAGTGTGTTGAGACTCTCCGTTCCCTACTTTCCGCCGGATTTTTCGACGCATTGAGTGTTGAATAACGGAACTCAACGCAGGGCTTTTGCTTTGGTGGTAGTGCGAAGAAGTAAAAATATTCATAAATAATAAGTCATTCCCCCGAGTGGCGATCAAACCAACAACTGTCGCGTTACAATCACACTCTTATGCCCCTGCGCCACGACGGCGTTTTTATACATTTAGATATTAAATAATTACTAAATAAAACATAAACGAATAAATTAAACACAATTAACTGACGCGTACCTAAATGTAACGTCAAGTTCACTTGATGGGGATATTGCACTTGTTCCCGCATAGTCTCAGACTGCCACCACGTCTGGTTGTCCTGTTCGTAGTGCAGGTCGGTTAGGTAGTAGCTTGAGAACTGGCCCGGCTGACAGTAGTCGCAGGATCTAGGCAAAGTTTACAAAGAAATTTACATTTCATCACCCATATAAATTATATCAACATACATATATCAATACTTAATATAAAAGATGAAGATGAAGCTATGAAATCATGAAAAAAAAACTTAAACTAGCCAAAAATATGCCATAAGCAATTTGTGTTTATTCTTTATCAACAAAGCTAATTCTATTATTATAAGAGAAGTAAATAAAAATGATGAAAAAACTGCTTACATTGCTATACAGTTTTGTAAAATAAAAAAAAATAAGAAAGTGATCTAGTATTATTTAATTTACCGTGTGGAAGTACCGGCGGAGGTCTGGATGCAAAACATCTTCATGCCGTTGTCCCCGCACGTGTTCGTCGCCTCCATTTGAACCATGAACGCTGCGTTTTCGAACTCCGGTATACATCGCTGGAAATTAAATTTTATTAGTTTGTCATCTCCTTTACTTTGAAAAATCAGAAAGCACCTAGTCATTATATATTGCGTTTTATTTTGAAATATTTTCTTGCTCTGATAACGAGGCAAAGCGTGGCGTTGAGATTCGCCACTCAACACAAAATGCCTCAAGAATTCGCTGGGAAATGGCGAATAGAGTGTCTTGGTACCAGGTTCCCAGGTTCTCTCTGTCTATCCTGCTATGTGCGAGTGAAAGCAGCTAACAAAGAAGCTAAAATAACATATTCCTCTTTTCAATTTCCTTCAAAGCGTTGAATGCCAGGTAGAAATTGATAATCAGACCAGAAAAACATTTATGTTAAGTATTTAATTTCCTAAGTGTGGAATAACAAGTAAAAATTTAAAAAACATTTACATTTTTGAATTTAAATATTGCCCAAAATGTATGTTGAATCCACTAACATCTAGCTCAGTCTGATACACTACTAGTGTTTCAATTCTGTTCTGTTCTTGTCTATAGTAAGGAAGACAGAGAGAACAGATTGTCAAAACACTCCATTCCCTCCGCTCCGCTCACGATTAAGACATTTTGTGTTGAGTGGCGGAACTTAACAACGCACATTGTCTTGTTACCAGAGCGAAGAAAAGAAAATAATTCATTCCCCCTAGGGTGAATCGAACTCATTTACAATCAAACGCTGTGCCTCTTATAATTTCAATGATACTTATTAATATTATTATTGATGAAAGTACTAATATTTTTGCACCTTTCACATATAATAAACATAATAAAATTAAAAAACAATACGGAAACGTGTTTACGACTCATCCCAGATGGTGATTTTGCCGCCAAAATAGTTACTCTATATATAGTGGAGGCAGGACGTTCACACCGCCATAGCTCCTTACCGTACCGGCTGTTACGATGCCCATTAAAAACGAGAATAGTTGTGGATATTTCATAATATCTATTGTAAAATGTATTTGTAAATAGGACGAATAGTTTATTTTTATATTTCTTTGTAAACTATATTTTGTGTGTCTATCAAAAAAAATTATGAAATTTGTTTAGCCAAGTTTTTTCTGTAATCTTAGTACAAATATATGTTTCTACCTTTGTGAACAATTGCATACATTATTCTTATATTTTGTAGTTTGTATAAACAGAAATATATTTTTATTTTAGCATGTTCTATTATACATCATATTCATCATGCATCTAATACTAAAAAAAAACAAGATATTAGAAGCCAAATTTTATATGTAGATACAAGTCACGAACCCACGAGTACCAATTATTGGTTCAAAAAGATCAAAAATTAAAATCAATTACAATTTATATACTTCTTGACATTATCGATCTAGTGCTAAAGTTGGTCATTGCGGAAAAAAACTTTGAAATTCACTTAGAAGATTAGTATTATTTCATATTATTATAACTGATTTGTTTCCTAGTAAATCAAATAACGTTATTTGTAATTTCGATCAAAATGATAAATAGGTAAAAAAAATCGTAGCTAGACAACATCAAAATATATATTATACTATAATACAAAATATATAATAATTTCTAAAACATTGGCTAACTACCTTGTACGCTTAAGATTGATTTACTGTAGGTAACTGTAGGTTTTGCGTTAGTGTATTTTGAACCCGGTTCCACAGTGAAAGAGAAACGAGCGGGTAATGCTTAAGCGGAACGGATTCCTTTTAAATAAAATAGGTTTACATTACTACCAACAAAGACTTTTGTATTTCGTAATTACTTCGCTTCGCTCCCTAAATCTGAGAGAGTTCGTTTGAACTCTTTCTGCTCGCTCGGTCTTTTCCGCCCGACTAATTATTAGTGGAAATACTAGGACGCAGTTTACTCTGGCGAGTTCAACGTAGTCCTTAATGGGTCCTTAAACCGAGCTTTAAGCTAGGATACAAAAATTACATTTCGCTATATATATTTTATAATTAAATTCTGTGATAAATAATTAATAAGCAAAAAATATATATTTTTTGTAAATATTCTTAATAAAAAAATGTGCAAATTCTTTGTGAATTTAATAAAAAAAAAACTAGTAAATTAGAACTCTACATTATATCTGGTTACAACGGATGTGGTGATAAGCCCGTTCCGTTGGCCCCTGATAACAAAACATTAGGCTGCGAGAGTAAATGAACTCATTACAATATCAATTGACTTACAACATTTCGTCGATAACCTTTAGATAATCTGTCTAAAAAGACCCGTTACCAACTTATCGTATACGTTTTTTTTTATTATCATAAAAAAATGTACTTTGAATGAACATATTTAGAATATTTTATCTTGAAGATGTTTAGAATTCTTAATTTTATTATACCTAGAGGTGGCTTGTTATATTGTGTATAATATAACAATTCAGTCATTATTAAATCTAACATGCTATATGCAAAAGCAAAATGTATTATTGGTTAATTAAATTTAAAAAAAAACATAAAAAATGTTAGCTACAAACAAAAAAAAAATAACTTGAAACGATCTATTAAATTGTATTGTGACATTCACGCATAAAAATAGAAGGCAATAATTCAATAAATAAACAGTAAATAATTAATATATATTATATGTTTATTTATATATAAAATGTAATTGTATAAACTACATATGAATGAATCATAGATGAATCGCTCAAAATGGAAAGGCTTTGATTCCAGTCGAGCATAGATTAAACAGCGGTGGACATGTCAAAATTGACAGAAACAAAAAGTTTAAAAGCTCTTTTTAATACTTACTTGGGGCTGTCCATCGTTGTTGTAGCACGAGGCAAGCTTCTGTGACCCTATCCTGGGTGTGTGATAGTAATCCTGTGCAAAAGTAATGGATATGAACGTTAGAAAGTATGTATAAATTGTTATAAATGGTCGCGCCATTTTGTGAGAGCGCGTGCAGCTAGCGTCGACGCGCCTCTGGTCGACCGAGCACTGACGCTCCGCTCGTTTCACAACACTACGCCAAAGAATATTTGAATGCTCTGAGTCATATGGTGTTGTCTCTCAGAGGACAGATGAGTTGGCTATAATTAATATTGTTAAAATAGAACAGTATAGACAGTTAAATAGTTTTTTTCTTTTCTGACATTTTTTTCAAAATACATAGTTCAAGCAAATTAGGTCGATTTTTGTCACCTATACATCTCGAGTTCAATCAAAGCAAAATTGAGATTTTTTTACACATAATGTAATTTAATAAGAATAAACATTTCATTCGCTATATTTATTCGATTTATAAACCACAAATAAAATATGTTCAATAACAATATATTTTAAACAAACATTACTTATTTTAACAAGTTTACCAGTACAATATAATCTTTGTGCGTTGGCGGAACACATTTCTAAGCGCGCTGTGGCCTCATAGCGACCGTTTTTTGTGAACGAACCTGAAAAGATCAGAGCTTTTGTTTTCTATCAAAACCCACCATGTGCGGTCGTTCATGGGAAAAATATATAAAAAAAAACTTATCCTAATCTGCTAATTTCACGTTAAAACTAACAATATTTATTTAATTTCAAAAATATTAATTTTCGTTGAATTTATAAAATATTATATTCAAATATAAAATACATTAATATCATTTTATACAGAAAAAAATAAAATCCTATAGATATTCAGAATATTTCTTGTATACGTGATTCAGATTACTGTGCATCCACAGTGCTGACGCAGGCGAGTGCATTAGGTCACTGTATAGCTCTGTCTCTTTCTCGCCGTGGACTGTCTCACTCGCACTAGGGCTTTATAATCTTGGATACCTTACCTGACCCCCTCGGACGCAAGTCAACCTTTAATTAAAACTAGCGGAGAAAAAACTTTCTTCACGAATTTTAGTGGAGATCATTTTATCTAATATTTTATTATAGTGCATGGAATATTAAAATGATAATAATTTATTTTTATATAATTATATTATATGTAAGAAAAATGTTAATATTTTTTTATCTTGTCTTGTACGGCGCGAGGTAGGCATAGGGCCCCCTACTTCATACTTCTAACGAAACCAGAGATATGATAAAATTCAAAACAAAATTATTTACCCATATGCAAATTTAACCCATACTCAACGCCAGCGCAACCAGTTACTTCCTAGTTACTTACTCTTAATAATTACTTTTTCTAAAAATTAAATCTAATTGAGATCTTTTCATTGAAAGTTATGAAGTAAAGTAAATTTATTCATTATGGAAAAATTTAATTAAAGACTGCCTTAGATCTATACGATAGGTAATTTCACATTCGAAAAAAATCAGCAAAAAACGAAGATAATTTTAGGATTATTTCATAATTTCAAATTTTAAGTGACCCTCTCGTATAAGGAGGCTGTTGTGGCCCAGGAGCACAAGAGTGTGACTGTGACGCGACAGTTGTGAGTTCGACATGACATTTTATTTATATTTTCATTTCTTCTCTCTAACACTAAGGCAAAAAAGCCTTAGCGTTGAGTCCCGCCACTCAACACGCAATGGCCTGAAAAATTCGAAGAACGGAATATTAAGACACTCCGTTACCCACTCTTCGTCGATTCCCGCTGCCTACCCTGCTGCGTACGGGATACAGCGTGAAGCTGAAGCTCTCGTATAACGATTTAAATTTGTTTAAAGAACAATTCTCACTTATTCACTTACATCATTTGGTATTTCGTTATTCTGCCCTTATATGCGAAGGTGACAAATGATAGGGCCAGACCATTGCGAATGAGAGATCGGGTTCAAATCCCCACAATCTTAACTAAATAGGATAGACTATTTGTTTCACTATTTGCAAAAACATAGTTACGGCTTAGTTTACTGTACAAAAAATTATATTATTCATTACGTTTAGTTTAACATGTGGCGGACATCTGGAAACTTCTTGGAATACATATAATGTTATTATATTAAATTAGTCCTTAGTTTTAGGGTATACTTGCGAAGATCATGTGAAGGTCGCTTCGTTTTGTAGGCACTGAAATATGATTTGGTAAGATGTATCAAATAATTTATACTAATAATATCAAGAGAAAATTCAAATGTATGTGTTGCTTATTAATTGTAGGCGTGTAACAAAGAATATTTTGTCGTAATTTGTGAATTTGTAATTCGTCGGATGTCGTAATGTGTAATTTGAGAAAACTATTATAGGTATAGTAAATTAGTTTAAATTCAGGTGAGCAAAAAGAACGAGATAAGGCAGCATAACTGTGTACGTGTGTATTCACATCTCAATCTCTTTCTATCTCCATCCGTCTACATATACTACTACTACCGCTAACTACTACTAACAACTACTACTAGCTACTACTACTACTTACTAGCTTTTATTTGAGCTTCGCTCTCATAGAGAAATGCAAATAAATAAAAGTTGATGTAAAGCACTTATTTAAGTATCATATATATTACACATTGTAAGTACCAAAAGTAACTCTGATTGCGAAGTAACTCTGGCGAAACGATTTACAGTATGTAATACCTTACCCGATAAATATTGCCTACTATTCAATACAAAAAAATTGTACCAGTAGTTTCTGAGATTAGACCTGAGGCCAGTCGTGGCGCAGTGGCACGAAGTGTGACTGTAAAACCGACTGGTTGTAGGTTCGATCTCCACTCGAGCAGATGAAATATTTACTTAAATTTATATTTAAATTTCTTCGCTCTGGTATCGAGGCTAAGCGCGGCGTTGAGTTCTGCCACTCAACACGCAATGTCTCTAGAATTCGGCAGTAAGTGGGGAACGGAGTGTCTTAACACTAGGTTCCCTCTGTCTGCCCTGCTATGAGCGGGATACAGCGTGAAGCTGATTTAATTTTGATTTTAATTTAGGTTCTGAGATTAGCGTAGTCAAACAAATTCTTTAGCTTTATAATATTAGTATAGATTAATACAGATATGTAAATATTTTGGAAACTTACCTCACTGATAGAGTAAGACCTAATTTTAAGCTAAGCGGAAGCTAATTTTGTAACAAAATATGTTGGAGAGCAAGGAAAGATAACAGAGTTCAAAGAACTTAACTGATGTAGGAAAGTAGATGAACTTTAATCAAGTACGTAAGTATTATATATTATAATATTGTCTTGATGCCTTCCTTGATTCTGATTATATTTTTGTCTATATTATTTTATCATTTTGATACAAAACTAAAGTACTTTAAATAGAAAATAGGTACAAAATGAAGTAAATAAACAAAAAAATACATGTTATGAAAAAAAAAAAGTTTTGAGTGTACCTACTGTATCTGTAATATGTGTAGTACATATTAGTAGTAGTTTTTTGTAAATATAACAATGACATTTTCAAGGAATCCGAGTTAGACATTAGGCTGTTTCCAATCTTGATAAAATATATATGTGTCTAACAAAGTACTTGTTAGACTAATTTTATTACGTATAACTACGACTAATCAAATAAAGTGACTTCATATCACTATGGGGCGCAATGTTTGTTCATTGCAGTGTAGTTGTAAAGACACACTCACTAACATATCGTAGTTACAGCGTATACAATAAAAATACGTAATAAGGTAGGCCGAAGGAATCTACTTTTAAGTACCCCACTTTCCGTCCAATTTTTCGAGATATTACGTGTTGATTGGCGAAACTCAACGCCGCCCTTTTTCTTACTAGAGCGAGCAAAAGAAAATTTAATTCATCATATTTCATCAAAACTCAAACGTCATGTTTTCCACGCAACAAACATTCCATAGTATATCTAAACAAATTAAAATTATACATAATATTTTTAACATTTTTAAAATGCTAATCCACACTTAGGAAAGAAAAATACTTATTTAGAAAACGTATAAAAATTTGAAAGTAGCGGGACTTGAACCCGCGCCTCCTGGAAACCGACCAGGCGCTCTGGCCACTAAGCCATAAGTTCTGAGAGACCGCCGAGAGCCGAGAACATATTATACATAATATGTTTTTCTTATATATTATATCTTTTATTTAAATATTAATATTTATCCGAATAAAATTTATTTTTCCATAACATTAAATTGTATATTAAATTTTATAGAAAAAGATTTTTTTGGTTAAAATTATTAGATATATAATACACGTGATACTTAATACTTATTTATATCACCAAGGTCATAAAGCTCATGATATCTAATATTTAACACAAAAGTAGCCTATGTAAATTACAATTTTTATCAATCATAATTCATAACAATATAACTATGATTTTAAATAAATATTATTATCTTGAAATAAACATTTTTGAAATATAATTAAAAAAAACCCAAAAGTCAAATGCGAATCGGCCTGGCTCATTGAGGGTTCCTTACCAATTTCAGAATTATAGGTCACCAGTTACTATAGGTTTTGATTACGCGATGAATAAAGTTGATACACTTAATTGCGAGAAAAAAATGAACTACAAATATGAGCTTATAATGTTTTGTTCTATAACATATCTTTAAATATTTAAAGTTCGGATTTCTTCCTTTATTTACTCGCAAATTCTTACATCGTTCTAAATTTCATAACTGTAAATCCACAGGAAGTACCCTTTAGGCCCATAGTTTTTGACAAGGCGACTTTGATAAATGCTCGTATCTTGTGATTGCGTTGACTCAGAAGCATGATTTTTTCCGTACTCTAAGAGACAGTAGATTTAAATATTAAATATATATTTGACAATTTACCTTGATGCTTCCACGCAATCTCGATAAAAATGCTCTTGACAGACGGACAACAAATTGATCCTATAAGGGTTCGTTTTTCCCTTTTAAGGTACGGAACCCTAAAAGTTCTGTTCTTGGTCACGTAATTAAGTAAGTAAATATTCATTTTAATAAAAGATATTTATTTTAGGAAAAGTGAGTGATGATCTTTAAACTTTTTAAGGTAAATTGAGGACAAAGTGAGAAATATACAACTTGAAGCTTGTATTAGTTCACAAATAAAATTATTTTACAGTAGTCTATCTATAAAGAGCAAAAGAAGGCAAAATTTCTATTACTCTATTATTATTTATTACATGAAATAGTTGACTGCAATAGATAAAGCGATGCAACGGAATGTAATTTATTAACAATATTAAAAATGTAGTTACATTTAAAAAAATATGAACATATAAAATATTAGAATAACTTGTTTTGTTGTTGAGGCCATCGTGGCGCAGAGTGTGACTGTAACGCGACGGTTGTGGGTTCAATTCCCACTGGATGGAATGAATTTTTATTTTTTTCTTTTCTTTGCTCAAGCATTAAGGCAACCCGGCGTTACCTCTCAACACGCAATGCCTCGTAAGTGCGGAACGAAGTATAAGACCAAGTGCTAGGACTCTATTCCCTTTAATACACTTCCGTTGTCCACTTTCCGTCGCACTTCTGGAGGCATCGTGTGGTATAGATATAGTAATCATAATAAATTCCAAAGGGACTTCAATTGCATACTATTAGTCCAACACTTCCCAATTGCGCATCGACTACTAAAAATGCAAAAAACTATTTTTTTTAAATATAGCACTGATTTAATTTCCTTTCTATCCTACGTATGTACAAGTATACTCGTAGATACAGGAGGTGTAAAGTGACCTGCGTTGTCTCACCCCTTTTGACAGCCCACCTCTGCGCAGTGTTTTTCTCTAATTAGTATTTGGCGTTAAACAAAACGGCATAACCTTTATATTTATTATTTAGAATTTAATTAAACCAAATTGTATCTGTTACATTACTTACTTTTATTATCATATTTAATTAATGTTAATTAAATAACTCTGATTGGTCCTTGACCACAGTATCAGTGAAACTATAGGATGGTCACAAAAGCACGAGGTCCTCCCGAATGACATGGATGAAAAGCTGGACGTTAGTGGACAAAGCGAATGAAGTATATAAATACCGTAGTGTTCGTCTCTGGCTACATCGGTAGGCAAAATATACGAAGCTAAAAATATGATACTGAGAAAAGTAGAAAATATAGTAAATATAGTATCAGTTTCTATTTACTAATTTTCTATATGTAAAATTAATGAACATTTAATTATATACTAAAAACATAACAACGTTTAATACATTTAGTGTTAATTGAGAATAATAATAACATGTTATAGTAATTACAACAAAATAACCACTTTGAAGGTATTCTGCTAATTCGAGTGACTTTCTAATGAAGTTTAGTGGGTTAGGACATTTTCCCTATAGACTGGATGGGCACGCAACATTGAGGATAACCCCAGTCATTGTCAACGTCTAATGGTGTTCGGTACAGACATGGATTCTAAGGTAAGCCTTTTATGGGACGACGTGTGTATATACTATGTATAGTATTAAATATTCTTACAAATATTTCTATTAATTTGGTTTTGTTTAATATTATTTAAGTTAGAGATAGATTACTCTTAAATTATCCATTTTATAAATAAAAATCCAAAACCCGTTTAGCAATGTTTCCAATCTATTTATGACTGCATCAATTTTAAATTTCAATTTTAATAACTTTTTGTTAATAATATATGATTATGGGAAGATTCTTTAACATTATACTTATATTGTGATTATTAAAAAAATATAAAGGACACTTACAGTGTTTATTATTATGTTTGTACCTTTTCGAGAGATATTGCCTGTTGAGTGGCGGAACTGAACGCCGCATTTTATCTTCTTATCAGGGCCAGGTCATTAAATAATTAATTCGCCCGAGTGGTAACTGAACCCAATGACATCGCCTTTATAGTCAGAAGCTTTGTCACTGTGCCACAACGGTCTCGGTATCTAATGTTAATATTTTGTTATAAGAGCAAGGAAAGGGGAATATTGAAGCTGGACCCTCGGCAACGTTCAGGCGCTGATGCTAAGACAGAACTGACACCTCAGGTAAGTATATATAAAAAAAAATGTTGTATGTTTACGATAGTATATATAATATATAAAATTATTTTTATTATATGTTTACGATATATTTGAAAAACAATAAAAAAAAATGACACTACACTTGTTGGTCGTATGTTTAAAATCTCTCCATCTGCACTTAAAATGTATTTTCTCCGATCTGGACACATAAAAACGGATTCGGTTTGATTAAATTGGAGAAGAAAATGATGAATTTTTCCTGCTGCGATGTTCCATATCAAATTAGAGTGATGTCGAGGTCAGTGTGTCCCTCTCGAACACAAACATCATTCGATGAAATGAAATATTTAAAATTTCCCTTTTCTCGTTCTGGTACTGTGGTAGCGTAAGCGTGGCGCTGATTTCTGCCACTCAAAACGCGATGCCTAATAATTTGGCAGAAATTGAGGAACGGAAATTTGTTAATGGGGACGGAGTGTCTTAACACAAGTATCAAAGCTATTTATTGAAAAATGTGAAAGTAAAAAAAAACAGATTGGAAAGCGGTGTGTCTTAACACTCGTCTCTCTCTCTCTCTATCTCTCTGTAAACAATATACAATATATAGGGAAAATATCCAGTTTAATAAAAAATATACATTGGTTGAACGGTCCAGTATTGTCTTGTGGTATACCAATAACATTGATCAAATAAGAAGTGTCAACCGACTAACTAATACTAATAAAATGTTTAATTGAATGTTGGCATGCCCTACATTTCTTCTTACACGTGTGATCAGAAAGAAATGTTCTTTAATAAATATCAAGAAATTTAAAATATAATAGAAAAGGCCCTACGTTTCCTCTTATGCGACCAGAGAGAAATGCTCTTTAATAAATATTAAAGAATTTAAAATATATCATAATAGAAAGAGATGCAGAATAATACAGTAAGAGAACTTTGCGTATGTAATATTTTTTTGGTTACATGGTTGCTTTTTTGTGATTTTTATTTATTTTTAACTTCATTCTGTCATTAGTCTATTGAAATCACAAATTAGAAAAAAAAATGCTTTTTTATCAATACCTACTGTATCGATACTACTGTAAACAATATTTATTTTTCTAGCACCGCGCTGTATCGCGCATATAACAGGGTGGTGCGTAGAGTTCCGGAACTCTACGCACCACCCAATTTCCTAGACATTGCGTTATGAATTGCGAAACTCAACGCAGCGTTTTTTCTTTATATTCAAAAATATAATGTTTTATGTTTTTCGCGGTTAAGGTCCACCACATAGCACGCAATGCATCCAGAGATCGGTGAAAAGTGGAGAACGGAGTCTGTTAATACTAGGTTCCCATGTTCCCTCTGCCTACTCTGCTATATGCGGTATACAACGTAAAGCTAATAAAAATAAGAAAAAGAAATATTTATAATTATTTTTATTTATACAAAGTTTTGTCATTATAGAATACCTATAGTACAGAGTATACATTCATGACATGTTCTCCACTTTTCGGAATAATAAAATATTTTTAACATAAGCATATCGTCGAGTGGAAATTGATTACACTGTATATTATAATATATTTATATATTTATACTACAGTATCGACGTTATTTTTTAGTTTCTACTTAATCAATGAAACAAAAACCGCAGAAAAATTACACAAATTTGATTAAATCGTTATAATACTCTAATAAATAACACACATCAAATGCTTTTTAATATAAAAACTCTAAAAAAACCTTATATTACCAATTATTTATTATTCATTATAGATCACATTTTCCTTTTGTTCGTGAAAAATCGCCTCTTAATTATTATACGGGGTGCTATAAAAAGAGGGATTAGGGAGGTGCTAGTTAATGGAATGAGCTACAGGGTTGCGTATCATATTACCAATTTGTTCAGATTTCCATAGCTTTTAGTCCATCGCCCATTTTAATTGTCTATAGATTTATTTTAACCCATTAGCGAAGGCGTTGTCGACTGTTTACACGTGTTTTTACCTAAAATTATTGTAGGTATCTCTTTGGTAGAGGCGTGTAGAGTCACTTTAATTTTATATAATGAAACGAAATTTGATTAATTTATATTTATAGTTTTACTATAATATGATTTTTTTTAAATATATTAAAGATATCAACCCTGAATGAATAGTTAATCTGAATCAACAATTAGTGGTCAGACACTGGCGTTAAAAGACTGACGGTTCTCTGTCACGGCACTCAAGGTGTGTTCTACTTTGAGAAATGCCTTAGACGTATTTATAAATTTTGTATCTTAAAAGGTATTGTTACAATATAATTATAGGAGCAAAATTGTAGATTTGTTTATAGTTTAGCTGTATCCCATATCAGGGTGAACAGGGGGAACCGTATTCCACCGCTTAGTTTTCGAAACATGACGTGTTGGTGGCGAAAAACAACGCCGCAAGTTATAGATATTATTACTATAGCAGTATTTTCGAGTTCTTTATATTTTATTATACCAGTATCAATAAATATTTTTATAATATTGTAGAAAGATATTGTTCTAAATATTTAATATAGACTTATTGTTAAAGTATTTTTTTGTAAAAGGTAAATAAAAATTTTTCGTAAAAGAAGAAAAAATATAATTAATCCTAAAAATGACCAAAACTTTTCAAAAATCACCTTTTTGATTAAAATAAATCGAGATAAAATATAACGATTGACTTCGTCAATGTTATACATATACCTATATAGATAATAAAAAAAATAAAAAACTCAAAAGTTAGTAGATTTAACTTAACAGTGTGGCACTTGCCTATATTATTGGGCGAAGGCGCTACGCAAAACACCAGAACGACGCTATAAATCGTTTAATTAATTGGTGTGCGACCCCAGCTCCTTCCACCGGCTCCCGATACGAAACAGTTCGATCGTGGGACTCTCACAGTGAAGGTGCTTAATTGGTAAAAGAAAATTATATTCAAATTTCATTGATATCAATATATGTCTGTTAATTAAATTTACTTTAAATCGCCTTAAAAACGTTTTTTTCTTAAAAGTTCATAATATTTTGTGCCAGAAGGAAACAAAATATACACGTTGAGGTACAATTATTTATTTTAATATAGTATAAATGATGTCTTGATGGAGACCAATCGTGGCGCAGCGGCACAAAGTGTGACTGTAAAACAGACTGATTGTGAGTTCGATCGCCACTCGAGATGAAATATTTACTTAAATTTATATTTCCATTTCTTCGCTCTGGTGTCGAGGCAAAGCGCGGCGTTGAGTTCTGCCACTCAACACGCAATGCCTCCAAAATTTGGCAGAAAGTGGGGAACGTGTGTCTTAACGAGTGTCTTAACACTAGATTCCCTCTGCCTACCCTGCTGTGTTCGGGATACAGCGTGAAGCTGATTTTTTTTATAAATGATATCTTTATCATCTTTTTTATATATAGGCATCATATGAACGACCTCCGTCCTCGCCCCAGCCGTCAGTGGATCGTCTGTCAGTAACTTGGGCAGACCCTGGAAGTATGACTTCGTCTGGAGTAAATCTATTCCACTTGCCATCAGAAACGACTCCTAACACCGAAGTAAAATTCTCACCTTCCACAGGAGGTATAGCATTTTTTTTCAGTTCAGGATTAAGGCATCCTAGCTATTGGCAAATCTCTAAATATGCTTACAACTAAATAAATCGGTATATTTCGAGACAATTAAAATAATTCATCAAATACATAATTCGATTCTTGGTCTCGTTACATTATGGCAAGAATGCCTTAAGCACTTATTTTTCTTTCCTCCATTCTAGAAAAATACGTTAGAATTTTCTCTCATAAAATTAATTATTAATTAAAATTATTGCTTTATTGATTAATTTATTATAAAATTTCTATTAATATCTTAATTAAGATGGATCCGAAGATGAAGACTATTCTGCAAGCCTCAGCGCAGTTCTTCGTCAACGTCGGGCAAGCGTACGGCGCTCACGTAAAGGCAGAGCAAGGCGGCCATCATCACCCTTTCTCCCTGATGAGACGCAGCCCAGAAGACGCTCTTCAGTGTTTACCACTAGCTCGGGCGAGTAAGTAATAATTTTATACACTATAACACTAAGAATATATATCATTCCAATAAATACAACATTACAGCACGGCTATATCAATTGACGAGCAACCTGTTGTGACTCAGGAACAAATCTTTGAAAATATACATCTACACAAAGAAGTCCTTGGCTCTGTAAAGCAACAACCGCTAGGAATGAGAAGAAAATTAAAAATCGTTCATCAGGTAATATATTCTATTTTTATGGGTAGTTTGATTAAATTTTAGAAATACAAAATTAATGATCTTTTCAGGCAAAAGGCTATATAAAGCGACACGAAGGACAGTTGCAAGAAAGACTTGCCCAATCTAAAAGTACTAAGGACATTTATGCAAGATTCAACATTCTATTTGCAACAGTAAGGCTCTATTACTTTTTTTAAATTTTAATATTTATTAATGTACAACTAAAAATGAAAATGTACTTTGAAGAAATGGCAGCAACTGAAAAGGGAAGCAGCAAACACTTCAAATCTTCTTATACCTTGGGAACTAAGAATTAAAGAAATCGAATCACATTTCGGCTCCGTCGTGGCTTCATATTTTACATTTCTAAGATGGCTATTTTGGGTAAATTTAGTTATCGGTTTCATACTTCTTGTCTTTGTCATCATTCCTGAGGTAAGCTAATAATTATTTACCTGCTTTGCATTTGTAATATTTATACAGAGTACAGGGTCCAGCACTAAACTCATTTTTACCTATTTTGTACTTAAAAAAATTCTAGATGAGATTGCATACAACTAGATATAATGTGTCTATCTAATTATTTATTATTGCTTATAAAACAATTTTAGTGCTTGACCGCAAATCCTAAGCAAGACGGGGAAAGGAAGATAATAATGGAAGAAGAACGTCAAAATTCTACGAATCTTTTGACTCTTTGGGAGTTCGAGGGGGCATTAAAATACTCACCAATATTTTATGGCTACTACAGCAATGTAGAACGCGCCGAATACAGAATGCCACTGGCTTATTTCCTGACAGGCCTCATAGTATATATTTATAGTTTCGTCGCCATATTGCGGAAGTAAGCTATATTAAGCTCTTATACTAATGCTATAATATTTAATTCATTTGTGATGTTTTTATTAGTCTTGTCAAAAAACAATAAGATATACTTTTATAGAATGGCTGAAAACTCTCGCATGTCTAAGTTGTCCGAAAAGGAGGATGAATGCATATTTTCTTGGAAACTTTTTACTGGATGGGATTACATGATTGGTAACGCTGAAACAGCTCATAATCGAATCGCATCTGTAATTTTAGGATTTAAAGAAGCTTTACTAGAGGAAGCGGAGAAAAAGAGAAATCTAAGAAAGTAAGTTTTTTTATTTGCTAACAAATATTAAACCAGTACATGATAATAATGTGTGAGTGCTGGTGTGCTTTTACATTATTAAATACATTTTATTTCTACAGTTGGAGAACCATTTCACTAAGAGCTGTAGTAAATATCTGTGTTGTCATTCTGCTTGTTGTGTCAGCCTATGCCGTTGTAACCGTTGTATCTCGATCAGATGACAATCCTAAAGTTAGAAGTTGGTGGAGAGAAAATGAAACAACTATTGTTGTAACAGTGATATCTATTACATTTCCATTATTTTTTGAACTTCTTGGCCTGTTAGAAGATTATCATCCAAGAAAACAGTTAAGACTTCAACTTGCTAGGTACGCAACTTTTAATATAAATATATTCGATATAATGTGCCAAAATAATTCTTAACTAGTACTTTAAATTTGTGTTACAGAATTATGTTGTTAAATCTACTGAATTTATATTCTCTTATTTTTGCTATGTTCAGTAAGATCGAAGGTATGAGTAGAGACTTAGTATCATTGCAACCAACTTTACACATGAACGTAACAATTATTCCTACAATGAACATGAGTGAACCTCTAGATGCAACATTTCCATTGACATGTTTTGAGATAAGGGTACCTTGTTCACCGTGTGATGCGGCTGTTTATAAGCAGGTGTCGGACTTATCATCACTTATAAAAAATTTCGAAAATATAAATAGTCAAAATTTTATAGCACGTTATGACGATAATAAAGGTAGCTCAAATTTACGTAGACGCAACTTACGAAATATTGCTAATGATATATTAGGAGAAAATATTGATTCTAAAGATGAGGAAAAAGCCTTATTAAAAGAAATCGAAAGAATAAGAAATTTGAGTATGATTTCAGCCTCAGAGGACTCTAATGATGAAGAATCTGAAATAGGTGATCCAGATTTCTATGATAATTATGACACTTCATCTTCTTCATCTTCCATTGATATAAATTTATCTTCAACTTCAACTGAAACTTATAAAGATTACGGATATACAATTCAATCAACAGATGAACCAATATTGTCGACAACACAAGGTGGTGATGAAACTGAATCAAGTACTTTATCGAGTTACTATGAAACGACTACTTTAAAAGACAGTTATCTATCTGAATTTATTTCAAGTACAGATACAATGTATTATTCTACAGAAGATACTAGTTCTACAAATTTTGACATAACATCATCAACCGTCAATACTGAGTATGCTACTAACGCAGATACGACTTACACTAATACAAATTTTATCACAACTACCGAATTAAAATATTTAAGTACAAATTATACAAATTTTGCTATAGATACAAGTTCTGTTAAATACGGAACTTCCACAGTAGACTATGTAGACTTATTTACAACTACAGATTCATCAAGTACCACTAAAGAAGTAATTACATGTGCAGACATATCATTTAATTGTTCCATAAACTGTGGCAATAAAAATATAACAAAAATATTCTATGTGTCCCAATGTAAAATTATAGACATAAAATGTTATATTACCCAATGTAGTCCATTAAATGAAACTAACTCTTCTGAAGTTGACATTGCCTACATGGATGTAAACAATAGAAAGATGTATAATTTAAGTAAGGAAACAAAAATGAAACTATTAAAATTGTGTTGGGAAACTATGTTTGGCCAAGAATTGATTAAACTTACTATGATGGATTTAGTAAGTAGTGAAATTATTTCAAAACAATTCTGTACAGCAAGGCTATTGCAAATTCTAGCTAAGAAATATGTTTACTGTTTTCAGGTGTTCGTCGTACTAGGGACATTATTTACAGATTTTTTTCGAGCTTTGTTTGTAAGGTACATGAACAAATGTTGGTGTTGGGATTTAGAAAAGAAATTTCCAGAATACGGAGATTTTAAGATAGCTGAAAATATTTTACATCTCATTAACAACCAAGGCATGGTTTGGATGGGAATGTTTTTTTCACCAGGGCTCGTAGTCCTAAACGTTTTTAAGCTTATGATAATGATGTACCTTCGTTCTTGGGCAGTTATAACATGTAACGTTCCACATGAAGTCGTTTTTAGAGTATCCAAAAGTAACAATTTTTATTTGGCATTACTTTTAACGATGCTATTTTTGTGTGTTTTGCCAGTTGGCTATACTATTGTGTGGGTTACTCCTTCTTGGCACTGTGGTCCATTTTCGGAATATGATAAAATTTATAAAATATTAACAAGTAACATTTATAAAATATTACCCAAAAGTCTCAATTTTGCGCTTGAATATATAACATCACCAGCTATAGTTATACCTCTACTGGTCTTACTAATTCTTATTATATATTATTTGACATCGTTAACAAATTCATTAAGAGAAGCAAATAATGATTTAAAGGTACATTATTCAATAATTTGAAATATTTTATTTTACTTTATATCGCATATACAATATTAATTGTATTATAAATATACATAATTTTTTTTATAGATACAATTAAGGCGTGAAAGAACAGAAGAACGACGTAAAATGTTTCAATTAGCAGATACAAGAAGACGTACCGGATCATCATCTATAGACAACACCCCATTTGCGAGATGGAAGAAGGCGTTACCATCCCTACCACTAACTAAGTCTATAGACTCTGATGATCGCAAACCTGTAGTGGATAGCAATAAGGAATCAAAGAAAACTATTAAAAAGAAAAGTAAGTTTGTATTAGTATTTAAAAAAAGAATCTCGAAGAATTATAAATTCATATATATCAAGTAATATTATTTAAATTTTCATATATAATTATGTAAATATCGATTTCAGGTGGAATATTTGCAAGGATAGTTGGTTTAGCTCTTGACAAAAAATGTAATGAGGAAATTTCTAACGTGACTATAGAAAAACAGAGTATTGACGAAGAAACTGACATTGGTTTTCACGAAACTTTGCCTAGAGAAATTTTAAAAATGAGAGATATTACAATTGCTAAAAATTCAGAGCTCAAAAAGAAAAACAGCGTTGAATTTAAGACAATCGAAAACTTTAATCATTCAGACCATGTCACAAGAGATGATTTCAAAGAAAAAGATTCTTTAATATATAAATTAGAAAAAAACAGAAATGAGGATATAAATTTTAAAGTAAGCAGTACGAAAGAAAAAGTCGCAAATGAGTCTCAGCCGCAAAAAAAACACGATTCCAGTGACAAGTTTAAACAAAAAAAGCAAAGCTCCGAATCTAGCAACTTATCAAAAAATAACGACTCTATTGGATCTGTAATACCTGTTATTACTATCAGTACTACTGAAAGTGACGATGAGTTCTTACAAGGCGCAAAGAATTGTAAAGCAAGCATAAATACTGATAACGAAAAGGAAAGCCGTCGAGAGAAACCTATCGAATCAAAAAGTAGGGAACAGAAACAGAGAGGCAATTTGAAAAGAAATAAGAATTGCTCTGATTTAAAATTATTACAAAGACAAGGCAGTGTGGACAGCATTAATGAAAAAAATCCCAAAGAAAAGAAAGTTGAAGATTCAGGATATAAATATCAATACTCTTTATAGAATAATTAAAACGAAAATTATTGAGGACTATTACATTTATATTTAAATAAGAATAGTTTAGTTAACCATACCATTTCATTAGACTATTGCTAAAATAAGTTTAACTTAAATACGTAATTTACCTATATGAAATACGTAATGCATATTTACATTCTTCCTTGAACTCAGTGAACGTATTATATTTTATATGTTAGATTTATTAATTAAAATCTTAATTTTGCAAAAATAAATTTATTCTTAAAACATTTTCTATATATTTAAAAAAAAGCATATTTGTCACGGCAATTCTAGTAATCTGTAAGTAATTATGTCATAATAAAATAAAATGACAATTATATTTATATATAAAGAGCTTGTTTGTTGCATAGTTTCTTTTTATATATTAGTAAGCCAAGAATCTTTTTGTTCTTTATTATCACGTTTTAAGAATCGCTATGAATATATTCCACAAGGGAGAAGTACAGACGCTTTTACTGAGGATTTATACGATTTTGAATTTACAAATACTGATCCTATAGTTACAAAGAAAGTTTATCTTAAAACCTATGCCACTTTAGGTTCACCGGATAAAAAGAAGCATACAATAAGTTTTAAATCGATTGCCAAATTAGATACCAAAAGTGACATGAACAATGAAATTTCTCAACTGAACCTAAATATTTCTGCAAAATTAAAACATTTATGGGATCACTGGAGTTTGACGAGTTCTCTTAAATTTAGACCAACTATTAAGTTTAATCTAAGCCCTGAAAATTCTACTACACAAAGTAAAGAAACTAGTCCTATAATTTTCCCTTCCATCTCTATGTCTACTACGCAAAGTGAAAAAACTATACTTTTTATTTTTCCTACCAACACTATATCTACTAAAAGAAGTGAAAAAACTAAGCTTATAATATTTCCTACCAACACTATGTCTACTATACGAAGTCAAAAAAATAAACTCTTAATATTCCCCATGTACACTATGCCTCTAAATCTTTTAAGTAAGTTCATTATGCTTATAATATTAATATAGCAACATAAAATTTTAATACATTTTATTTTAAATTATCTACTTTAATGATCTTTTTTAACATTATTTTTAAACAGATAAAATGTCACCAACAAAAGCAATCACTCTTAGATCTTCATCCACTATCAAAGGTTCTTCATTTAGAACACCATCACATCCTTGGATAAATTTCAGAAGAAGATCAAAATACACTAGAATGACTACTATAAGAAATACAATTTTCAGAAGAAAATCAAAACCAACTACAAAGTTTACTAAAGGAAAATTGTTTAAAAAATGTAGGAAAACTACAAAACCAACAAATAATAGAATTGAACTAAACTCAACTTTACCTGCATTTATTGAAAAATTACTCCGAGCACCAATAACATCATCGTGTTACTTATGTGGTCTCAATGTAACCGAATTTCCTGTACCAGATTGCTATAATATATTTCAAGGACAGGATCAAAGATTTAAACTAAAACAAGATCATTTTAAAGTAAAATGCATTTATAGTAAGAAGGTACGTCAAATTAAAAATATCTATTATGGTCCTTGGTACCGAGGCGGGTGTTTTAAAAGATTTTTAGACGTAGGTATCGAATACAATGAGAGAGGATGCCGTACTTTCAATCCCATTGAAGGGAAAAGCTTTGCATCTGAGCGCTTTGCGAAATTAGAATATTTACTTAATAATGTAGAAGATGGATGTATTTCTAGTCCCCATGCATCGTTGACACCTTTCAATCGCGCCATATCACTTTACACACACTACCATGTATGCGTGTGCAACGAAAAATATTGTAACAGCGCAATCAAAATATATAACTATAATATGCATATCAATGAAATCATATATACATACATATTTTTACTTTCCATTTTATAATTAATAATTTTATTTATTTTGATGTGTGCTTTACAATAGAGATGAGAGAATGATTGATATTCATTTACTCTTTAAATTTTTTATTTATTATATAATTTTTGTAAATCCTTTTTCTTTATGTTATTAAATCTATTAAAGAATGAAAAAGTCTAGTTCAATATAAAAAAACCTAACCCTCCTATCAAAAATTAAACGTACAACCAACAAAATTACTAAAAATACAAAAATTCCACAACAAAAACAAAAAGCTTCTATATGAAAGCGATGCAGATGGTGAGGCTGAACAGGTCGCGGCGCGTGTATCTTTCTCTAAGCTGATTAAAAAAATAATCTGAGCCACCCTTCCCGGCGGACGGCGGGTGATATCAACATTCGACTTCATTCTGCGACGGGCCGGCGCACGCGCAACATGGCGCGCGTTGTCGTGCTAATATTAGTTTATACAAGCGTCGCGTACGCAGAAATATTGACACCCCCGTACTTTAACCTTGCGCTCGGAAAGAAAATCACAGCGACAGCGACATGTGGAGATGAGAGCCCGGAGTTGTACTGCAAATTGGCCGGCGCCAACGCCGACCACGACGAACGTGTTATACAAGGACAGGTAATTTCTTTTTGTTTTTGTTTGTTAACTTAAAATTGTCTAAATTATACTGATATAATGCTTAAACTTTTCATTTTCGTCGTATCTTGTGTAAATAACAGCTATTTTGTGTTGTTTTTTATTCAATACATTGTATAAAATTTTATTTGAACGACACACACATCGTTGTTTATATTATTGCGCTTAGCATGTATGTATCAGCATACCTAAGCGTTATGCTAATCTTTTATTTTGATTGTTTCCAATAATATTATAAACCGGTCCAATTTTGTATTGATTTATATAAAAATGTATAACCATTAGGTAAATTAATCCTCTTATGTACAGCACACAGTCAAAATTATGAATGATTTAATATGTTATTTAATACCAATACACTTTTTTCAAATATATTAGTTAATCTAATAGATACTCGTAAGCACATGCGTAACATGAAAACAATATATAACTATCTATTAAAATATATTTATAAATTCACGCATCAAACTTGTGATAATTCAGTTCATATGATAACCAAATAAAAAGCTAACGTTACGCCATACTATTTCTAATAACAAATATATGAAACTTACTACAAAACTTTTTATATTCTCCGGTTTAAAAAAAAATAAGGTAAAATTTTAAAGAAAAAATTTTTGAGTAACGGTTCCAAAGCATCATTTTAAAAGTTGGTTTTAAAGTTAATAATTTAACAAAATTGGTTCTATACAAAAAATATTCGGCGTCCATCTAACCACTGCCTACTGTAAATTAGATAAAACTTGGCGCGATACCTTATCGCGCGTCCTGTTGTACCATCCTGCGATAACTTACTCCCATGAGTCTCTACCGAAAGCACTACTTGTAATTTTATTTATTTCATTATATCGAATATCTTATTAACTTCCTTTTGGATTATTAATAATGTACTTATTCGATTTTTTTAAATTTAAGATAATATAATAATGTAATTAAAAATAATATAATGATTATATAAATTAGTTTAAAAAAATATAATAAATCACGCGTCAGTGGTACTGTTGATCCCTTTTGCATGGCATATTAGTTTTGATATGACACCATTTTAGTTTTGAAAAACTAACACGTGATCGATTCCACCAATTTTTCATACGAAAATATTTCTATCGTTCATTAAAAAAATATAAAAATAGTTAACATTATAGTACATCCACAAAAGCTACACCTAAAGCTCAAGAAAAGCTTTATAATTCTTTATTTTGTTTAGTTAAGTTAAAAAATAGTCTTAACTAAACAAAATAAATAATTAACTAACTAAACTAAATTAAATTAAATATAAAATTTTACAGTAAATTTGCCGCCTTTAATAAAATCTTCTTCATTCATGGTCTCCTTAGATATAGAGTTCAGAGGTCAATGATTATTTTAAGCATACCGAATGGGTCGTTAGACTTCTCTTATCTAACACACAGCCGTTCGTTTTTAATTGCTACTACAATTTTTATACATTGTATTCTGATTAATATTATTATTTTTTCCATAATCATGGTCATGTTTTAAGTGTTTTCATTTATTTGCAAATATATTCTGAGTGTTACTCTGCGTGCTTGCTCTGGCTTGGCTGCACGATGGTCGTTGGGTTCAAATTCTAATAAATATTATAGCTATGCCTATATAGAGATGAACGACGACTGTGCTTATACAGAGACGCACGAAACTAACATGCTCACTCTGCCAACGCCGCAAAATATAGCCCATATGTATTTTATTTTGTATTATATAGTAATGGGTGGCAACTATTGATTATTTCTAAAGAAAAACAATTGTTACTTCTAAAATGCTATTACGTTAGGCTATTCTATCTCTGGCCTGCTAGATATAAAGTGTGAAGCTAAAGAAGTATTTATATACAAAATACATGTAAAAAATTAAAAAATAGATATAAAATAGATATTTATAACGATTTAAACCTTTTGATTCTCTCAAATAAAACAACGAAATTGACATACATCCTCTTAAAAACATATCTATGAATAAAACCCTTAACTTTTGTCCTTTAATTCATTCATAAATTTTCCGCTTCCTGGCGGACGAGGCACGTACAGCTTGAATGAAGGAACCCGATCTTACGTTCCCGTAGAAACAAATAATTCCAGAAATTGTAATTTAGGACCATTCTGCCTAACTCTCGTTCAGTTTCGACTTGGCTCGGCTCGTCTCGTAATTTTTTTTATGGACATGTGGTGGCCAAATGCGCCCGCGCATCTCGAAGGCAAAGCATTCCTTTGTTTCTCTTAAGCCGCACACAATGGATACCTAAATTGAATGTGTTTTTGTCGGCACATGCTCTTCGCATGTTTTGAGAAAAAAGAAATAGTTTATGAATGGTTGGATTTATTGGGTGTTTTTAAATAAACCATATGCAGTTGCAGATTATTTGATGATGTCATTTTGTATGGATATTGAGAATTTTCAAATTATATTACTTTAATTATATATAGTAAACAAATATTTATGTAGAGTTCTCTATTTGCATATATTTAAAGGCTTTTTATTCTGTAGGTTTATTTTACCGCTAATTCTGTTTTGATAATAAGTTAGTACTTATTATCAAAACAATATAGTCGCAATATACTTATTGAGTGTCTGAATACACAATAGAGTTAGGACCATTTTTTTTTATTTCTTTTGGACACCGATTTATTTACTGTCCAAATTCACTTTGATTAATGAACAAAAATCTTTCCAATATGCCTTAACATCAACTCAAATCGGAATCGAACCCTGAGCCTCGGCGTATGAAATGAAAGAAAACAATAGTGTGGAATAAATGTACAACGGACTTTAACTTTAAAAATGTTAAAGTAATATAAGTAATACTTGTTGTTGAGGCCGTCGTGGCCCACTGGTTCAAGAGTGTGACTGAAACGTTGTGATTGTGGGTTCGATCCCCACTCGAAGAAATGAATTATTATTTCTTAATGTTTTAATTTCTTCGCTCTGGTACTAAGGCAAAAATCCGGCGTTGAGACCAAGGCGAGAAATCCGCCACTAAACATGCAATGTCTCGAAAAATTGGGGAAGTGGGAAACGGAATGTCTTATAACTATGTTCCCTGATTTGATTTGTTTTTTTACAGGTTTGTGATTTCTGCGATGCCAAAAGTGACTCGAAGAAGCACCCGCCTGAGTATGCTGTAGATGGAATGGAGACGTGGTGGCAGAGTCCGCCGCTTTCTAGAGGAATGAAGTATAATGAAGTCAACTTGACCATCGATCTTGGACAGGTAACACACGTTTACGTTATATAATAATTGTACTATTATTCAACTATTTTTTTATTAAATTAAAATACTGAAATGTATATAATAGAATTTAAAATATATTGGATATCTTCTTAAGTAAACTGAACCTTTGCCCTTATAAAAAATACTTGTTGAGGAGATCTCAATCATCCCATCATATTTAAATTTAAGTAAACTCGTATCTACTAATTTGATTAATAACAATTTCTTACAATAATTATTAACAAAATTAAAAAAAAAATAAGCAGATTTAGATTTTTTCCACACTAAAGAATAAAAAGGAATATTTGCAACCTTACAATAACAAACACAGCGTAACAAGATAGCAAATCTTATTATAAGATATTTACTTTAGTTCTAAATCAATACTATAAAAAAATTATGACTACTATCTTTTTATAAATTAGTAGATAGTAATAATACGGTTTATTTCCATTATTAGAAGACGATTTTTATTTTTTTTACGAATTTTATACTTTATCATGGATGTGCATTTGTTGAGAGAGGTACAGTTTCAAGAGATTGAGGAACGTTGAAGAGGCGAAGTGGGAATACAGAGACCGCAGCGTTTAACGCTCCGTTCTCTCTGGCTACCCCGCTATGAATAAAGCGTGAAGTAAAAAAAAAAATAAAACGAGGTATAGGCAGAAAGATCCTATCCTAATGAAATATTATTCTTCTATCCACTCTACTCATACTTCAAAACATTTAATATTAATAAAATAAATTATTGAGGCCAGTCGTGGCGCATGGGCGCAAAATGTGACTGTGAAACCGACTGGTTGTGGGTTCGATCCCCACTCGAGGAGATGAAATATTTATTCAAATTTATATTTCCATTTCTTCGCTCTGGTGTCACGGCAAAGCGCGGCGGTGAGTTCTGCCACTCGACACGCAATGCTTCCAGAATTCGGCAGAAAGTGGGGAACGGAGTGTCCTATCACTAGATTGCCTCTGCCTAACCCGCTGTGAATACAGCGTGAAGCTGAAAAAAAAATTTAAAACATTTTAATCATAAACGAATAAAAAATAAAATATTATCAAATCATCATCATAGACACTTACTGTGCACATGCTTTATTGAACATTGAAATAACAAGACATAATTCTAATAAAATGATGACATAAACAAAGACTAAAATAGGTTTGCCTTGTCTTGCCTTGCCTATTCTTATTCATATTTTGATGTATGACAATATAGAATATAATACTCAGAAAGAAATCATTAATTATTAAACGAAGTTTCGCATTTTACATATTAAACACAGCGTATATACTCGTATACTGCCACGAATACTTACTTATACGCATAACGCCTAACCGTTGCCTCATCCTGGTTCCCGAAATAGTGACATTATTGCTGAAAGTACGTCGACCTCTGCCTATGGAACTACACTGGAGGACAAAATTATTTCAGTATCGAGATTCTATAAAAGATAAGAAAGAAACTTAAGAATTACAGATTTTGAGTGCTAAGCGAATTATTTGATTGTGCTGTAGTAAATATTCTCAATAACAATATAATTTAGAATATTCTATGCTTAAAGTTTTAATGTGTTATTCAGATAATTAAAACGAATAAAGGCATATAATTAATAAATTAGTTTTTTTTTGCATCCACATAAGTAACAATATGTATAGAATTACAACATACGTTAGTACGAATCTTGCTAAATGTCCCGCATACAATAAATTAGAATAGATTTTTACAGCGAAAGCGATTTTAAATTATATATTATTTATAAAATATGCAATATTTTTTTTAAAAAATGTGAAAATTATTATAAATGGCTAAGCGAAATAAATAATATATAAAGGTTTGTGTATGAAAAAAATATAAAAAGTTACAAAAAGAGCTGCGAATATATATTAGTTTGAATTATAATACTATAGTTACGTGCTTTTGCGAATATTGAAATATTTTGAACACTCAAAATCTGTAATTTATTTTTATCTGTGATGTAAATTAGATCCTCAAGCTATTTAATATCAATAAAAATATAAACAATAATGTCATAGTCCATGATGAACAGTATGTTATATAGGCACACAGATCCTTGTCACTTTTTAATTACTCAGATTTGCCTCTTTTCTAGTAACATGGAACTTAATGAATTACTATAACTACTACTACTACTACTACTACTAAATCAAATCATCTTCACGCTGTATCCCGCACACAGCAGGGTAGGCAGAGGCAACCTAGTGTTAAGACACTCCGTTCCCCACTTTTTGCCGATTTCTGGAGGTATTTTGTGTTGAGTGGCAGAATTCATTTAAGTAAATATTTCATCTCCTCGAGTGGGGATAGAACTCACAACCAGTCGGTTTTACAATCACATGTTGTGCCGCTGCGCCACGACTGGCCTCAACTACTACTACTTCTACTAATTCATTATAATAACAAAATAATAAAAAATATAATTTAATCGTACATGTTTTTCTAAGAAAATATATTCTATTTTTATTTATCGATACAACATTGCCCTAATTAAAAATTATATTGAACTAGAAGTTACGCCGAATCAAGAGCTTACAGGACAGAGTGGGTGTTGATAGCGATAGATAATAAACATTTTGACACACTATGACGTAAGGGCGAGGTCGTGATATCCGCCCTGGTCACGCATCTAATTAGGCTGTAATTTATTTATAATATATGTATTATTTTTTTTGAGGCCAGTCGTGGCGCAGGGGGCCGGGCGTGACTGTGAACGCGACTGGTTGTGGGTTCTATCCCCATTCGAGGAAATGAAATTATATTTTCATTTTTTCTCTCTGATGTCGAGGCAAATTGTGGCGTCGAGTTCCGCCCCTCAACACGCAATGCCTCCAGAATTCAGCGGAAACACTAAGTTCGCTCTGGCTACACTACTGTGAGCGAAATTCAGCGTGAAGTCTATTTATTTGTTTTATTTGATATATTTTTTAACTTTATACTGTATCCCGCACATAAGGCAGGCAGAGGGTAATCTGGAGGCTTAGTGTTACAACATTCGATCAAGACACTTCCGTTCCCCATTTTCCCTTAAATTCTGGAGGCATAGCGTGTTGATGTGCGGACTAGAATATTTATTCATTTATGACATCTTCTTTACTTTCAATGTAGGCTTTTAAGACATTATAAAGGCTTAAGGACTTAGGCTTAAGGACCATATTATATAAATATATTTTTCAACGTAACTATTCAATTTACTTATCCACTAGTATACTCTTTGTTTAAAAAAAACTCAAATAATCCCAGATTATATTATTGTTTTTAATCATAATATTGTTTTAGGAATTTCACGTGGCTTACGTGTTTGTGCGGATGGGCAACTCTCCCCGTCCCGGGTTGTGGTCTCTAGAAAAATCTACCGATTACGGAAAATCTTTTAAGCCGTGGCAATACTTCTCTGATTCACCACAGTAAGTTGAATACTTTTAATCTTATACCTTATTTAAAATATGCTTTTTAGTATAAATAAATATTTATTGTGTTTATAACTATTTAAAGTGCCTATGTACCTTTTTAATATTAGTTTGTATGTATCACACAAAATAAAAATCTGTTTAGATCATTTAGACTTGTGTCTAAAGACCTGCCCTGCCTGACCTGACCTGCCATTGAGAGCTGTAATTATTATTTAGGAACGTTTTCTATAAATAAAAATAAATAAATAAATCAGCTTCACGCTGTATCCCGCACACAACAGGGTAGGCAGAGGGAACCTAGTGTTAAGATACTCTGTTCCCCACTTTCTGCCGAATTCTGGAGGCATTGTGTGTTGAGTGGCAGAACTCAACACCGCGCTTAACCTCAACACCAGAGCGAAGAAATGGAAATATAAATTAAAGTAAATATTTCATCTCCTCGAGTGGGATCAAACCCACAACCAGTCGGTTTTACAGCCACACTTCGTGCCGCTGCACCACGACGCCACGTTTTCTATAAACAACATTAATAAACTTCTTAAGGATTATTAAGAAGTACTCGTATGTCACTCTCTTATCTACTTACAGTGTTATCGCTCAATAAGAAACAAACGCAAACCAAACGCAGAAAGAAAACTATATTCGGGGATTCACCTATGCTTTAAACATAAACATTTCTCTTTGTTTTATTTCTAACTATTCGTATTTTCTAATAACACCACGATGACCTCAGATATAATATAAAAAGATAAATTAATTATGCAATTGGATATATTTATTAAAAAGGTAATATTGTTTTTGCTTACAGGGATTGTGAAAGATACTTCGGCAAGGAAAGTCTTCAGCCTATTACCAAAGATGATTCTGTTATATGCAGCACAGAATATTCAAAGATTGTCCCTCTGGAAGGTGGTGAAGTACGTTTCTATTTAATACTTACTGCTTATGTTTCTTTGTATGTTAAATAAAAAAAATAAAATTGTATTTTGGTATTTTAAATGAACAACTTTATCCGGATTAATAGCATATATTCTGGTATTCGAAAATTCGTTTTTATTTACCTAATATTACTTTAAAGTAGTACTTATGGCTACGGACTATTGTAAAGTGTTTTGTATTTTCGAATATTAAAATATACGCGGTTACTCCGCTTAAAATAATTTAATTTTAAACAAAAAATCTGGTAAAATCTTGATATTACGATAAATTATTTACAATTCTAATATAAAACAAAAAAAACCTATAAATTGTGCACAATTTTCACGCATCTCTGTATGTTTCATTTGTAAATTACCTGAAGTATAAGGAAGAAAAGGAGTCTTGTCTCTGAAGAAATCAACACAATCATGCACATCAACTGTACTATAAAAACCACCATTATTAATAAAGTAAATATATTTTTCCTGCAGATACCAATATCCTTATTAAACTATCGGCCATCAGCAAACAAATATTTTAACTCGTCAGTATTACAAGAGTGGACACGTGCAACGAACGTGAGGCTAAGACTTTTGAGAACCAAAAATTTACTCGGACATCTTATGTCTGTGGCGAGGCAGGATCCTACAGTAACGAGAAGAGTAAGTAAAAACAATAAACTTTTTTATATTTTGTGATCAAGTATTATTAGTAGGCCGTGTTGAATATATATTTCCATATTTAAGAGATATTTTAGTTACACCTACAAGTAACGACTTTATAATCCACAAAAAAATGAGAACTAAGCATCTTAAGCTTTAACACTAGAGTAATATTAAACATCTTCGCAGTACTTCTACAGCATCAAAGACATCAGTATCGGTGGTCGGTGCATGTGTAACGGGCACGCGGACACTTGCGACCCGGCGGACCCTGAGAGCGACACCAGCATACTGGTGTGCAGATGCCAGCACAACACCTGCGGCCCGCAGTGCGCCGCTTGCTGTCCAGGCTTCGAACAGAAGAAATGGAGGATATCGCAAAATTGGGACAGATTTGCTTGTGAACGTATGTTGATTTCAATTATATTTTATTAGTAACCTAAACCGGCAACGCCTGCTTAAGCTTGTTATTATATTATAACCAAATTATATAAAATCAAAAATTGTGGTCTGTGTGTTATTTTGGTCCATAGGTTATATTACTGTAGAATGTATATACCAAATAAAGAAATGTATGTACTGTTTTAATATTAGTAGTATTAGTCCTTACACACGCGCAAGTAGTAACAACAAAAATATCCATTAATAAAATCATTATATTGTTTTAATAACTATTAATTAAAATATTTACTTACTAATTTAAGAAAACATATTTACAAAAAAACCCTTATTTTAGCTTGTAACTGCCATAACCATACAACGGAATGTACATACGACGCCGAAGTTGACAAAAAACAGCAATCTCTGGACATACACGGAAAGTACGAGGGCGGTGGTGTTTGTAAGAACTGCCAACACAATACAGAGGGTATAAATTGTAATAAATGCACGCCGACCTTCTACAGGCCTTACGGCAAGCGCTGGGATGAGATTGATGTATGCCAACGTAAGTACAATTTGAATAATATTATATTTGTAATATTTTTAAAATGTTATTCCACACTTAGGAAAGAAAAATACTTTATTAGAAAACGTATAAAAATTTGAACGTAGCGGGACTCGAACCCACACCTCCTGGAAACTGACCAGGAGGCGTTAAATTTTTTATTCGTCTTCTAAATAAGTATAATGTTATATTTTTTGTCAATTAATTAATTCATAATATTAAGTAGTAATAATAAGTTATTAAGTTTTTATTTTCTTATGTATCATCATCATAAATAGAACATCTACATAGTATCAAATTAAAAATTATAAATATTTAAATTAAAAAGAATAAAAGAAAAATATTTTGACGCATCTGACGTGAGACATTATTAAAGCAATGCTAATTATTATATGTTTTAATCTGTGGTCGAGCGTAATGGAGGGAAATTGTAACAAAATTTTTTCACAAAAATATATTGTAAATATTTGTAATTATAGTCAAAATATAATTTTAAATAAATTGCATAAGTTCAAAAAATATAAAATATTTTTTTATTTTAAAATATTGTGCAAATTAAGTAAATTTGACAAAGGTAATCAAATTTTAAGGCATTGTGTGTTTATTATTGCAATTATAAATAATATTATTTCTTCCATTTTCTTTTATCTGATACAGCCTGTAATTGCAATCTACATTATTCAACGGGTAACTGCGAAGAGGAGACCGGCCGGTGTGAATGCCGTCCAGAGTTCAATCCGCCTAACTGCGACTCTTGCGCGTATGGGTACTTCGATTATCCGGACTGCAAGCCTTGCACTTGCAACCTGAATGGAACTGAGGGACAACACTGTACTCCTACTGATGGAATGGTAAATTTTTATTCTAAAATTTAAAATATATATATTTTTTTTTGGTTTTGGTTTAATATCGATTCTAAATATTTGGAACATTATCCTTGCTTAATATCAGAAATATGTTTGTATAACTAGAACTAATCTTTTTTTAAATGCGAAGGATGTTTAATTTTAAGAAGTCAATTTTAGAATCTGAATATTTCAAACTTTGTATTCGCAAGAAATGCACAACAATCGTTTCATCTCTTTCTGTTTCCATTTTTACTTTTAAGATATATACGTTTACTTATTGAATATACTTATATCGATATAGATATTTTATGAATAGACTTTTTTTTTCTTATTGTTTAACAACTTACAATTATGTACGTTACATTTTATTATTAGTCTTTAAACAATATTAAAAAAAACTGTGTGTTTGACTCATACGTCTTATGTTTTACAGTGTCCATGCAAATATAATTATGCTGGAAACTCTTGTGAGATATGTGCAGACGGATATTATTCACCAGAATGTAAAAGTAAGTTCATTTATTTTCAAAACAACATTTAATTATTATTAAAATTTGCGCTTTTTATAAAAAAAAATGTCTTTCTTGCTATAATTTGAGTGAAAATGGATAACCTAGCGTTTTAATCTTAAGGGGTTATTCCCGTTACGTCCCCTTCATCGTTTTAGTCCTATCCTAACTAGCGAGACATTATATATTTTGCAATTTTGCTTCTAGAAATAATTCAACAGCTATTTTACAGCTGTACTAAAAATGTGGTAAACCATATTAAGCATAGAGGCCAATCGTGGCGCAGCGGCACAGTGTGACTGTAAAACCTGAAAACTGATTATGGATTCTATCCCCACTCGAGGAGATGAAATATTTACTTTAATTTATTTCCATTTGTCCATTTCCATTTACCATTTCTTCGCTCTGGAGTACAGGCAAAGCGCGGCGTTGAGTTCTGCCACTCAACACGCAATGCCTCCAGAATTCAGCAGAAACGGAGTATCTTAACACTAGGTAACTTAGTGTTATGGATACAGCGTGAAGCCGGTTTATTTACATAATAAGCTTTATTGTATTATTATTTTTAGACTGCGAATGCAACTCCGTGGGATCTGTATCACAAGTATGTGACAAAGCGAGTGGTAATTGTACGTGTAAAAGCAAGTATAGCGGCAGGACCTGTAATCAGTGTGAAGCCGGATACTTCAACTACCCTACATGCAAACGTAAGTTTTTTTTAAATATAAGATTCATATTTAAGGCCAGTCGTGGCGCAGGGGCGCAAAGTGTGACTGTAAAATCGACTGGTTGTGGGTTCGATCCTCATTCGAAGAGATGAAAAATTTAATTCAATTTATATTTCCATTTCTTCGCTCTGGTGTCGGGGCAAAGCGCGGCGTTGAGTTCCGCCACTCAACACGCAATGCTTCTAAAATTCGGCGGAAAGTGGCCTAACCTGATGTGTGCGTGATACAGCGTGAAGCTGATTTATTTTAATTTATTTATTTATTATTAAAACGATTAACCATATTAAATAATAATAAATTTCCTATATATTAATATTATTACTTATATCTCTATTTAGTAATCTAAATAATACATCTAAAGTATACTATTCTACAAAATTATATAAAATGCAATTCTACTTAATAAATAAACATTATTTTAGATTGTAATTGTGACACAAGTGGAACCCAGCCCAACATTTGTGATGACGTCACAGGACAGTGTATTTGCAAACCTGGTTTCGGTGGAGCCAGATGCGATCAATGTATTTCAGGGTAAATATTTTTATTTATTATAATTGTCGCCTTTTGTAAAGCAAAAAAGTTGAAACCAGTCGAAGCGCAGTGGCACAAGCGTATGGCTGTAAACGTGACAGATTGTAGGTTCAATATCCACTTGAGGAAATCATGCACTGATGGGGAATGGAGTGTCTTAACACTATGTTCCTTCTGTCTACCCAGCTGTATGCAGGATACAGCATGAAACTGATTCAGAAAAGAAAAATACTTATTTTAGAAATCTTATAAAAATTTAATAACACAATAAAAATGTTAAAATCTAATAAAAGTGTTTCTTTCCCGCAGCTATTACATGGAAATCAAAGGTCGTGAAAGGTCGTGCGTGCCTTGCAACTGCTCATCCACCGGGTCAACCTCTACCAGTTGTTCAGCTGATGGGAAATGCAATTGCCTTGTTAATTTCGGAGGAAAACAATGTGACCAATGTTCACCGGGGTACTATAAGTTCCCGGAATGTTTACGTATGTAAAACACACTTTTTTTAGTCATTAAAGGCGCAGTAGTATAGAATCTGATACCCTTACAGCGTAATAGCTGTATATTTCATACCCTCTAATGTAAATAGTTTTCATTTCGACGCTTTGGTAAACAGAGCGCGGCGTTAAGTTCTGCCACTCGACACGTAATGTCTCGATATTTGGGCAGAAAATGGAAAACCAAGTGTCTTAACACTGAATTCTTTGTACGTATCTTCCTAAATAGATAGGATGCAGCGTGAATGTACAAAAAGATTCCTTTTAAATGCCTCTAAAACCACCGTAGAGTGATGAATGTAAAGTTTTTCTTTACATATCATTATAATAATTATTATTAATAGTTATTAATTATTATATATTTTAACATTTTTAGCTTGCAACTGCGACGAATCCGGCACGATCGGTTCGACTTGCGACGACAACGGTCAGTGCCATTGTAAGCCGAACTTCGATGATGTTAAATGCGACAAATGTAAAGAACAGTTCTACAACTATCCAGCGTGTGAGGAGTGTAACTGTGATCCTAGAGGAGTCATCGCGTCTTTTGCTGGTAAAGTACTTTTATTTAGTGTCTAAAATATTTTTTATATAATAGTTTGATTTGAATGCAGCTTAAAATTATTTGAATAAAAATGTTCTCCACCTTACTTCCATTTTTTTCTAATATAAAAATAAATTCAGTGATGATATTTTTTTGCATTATTGTTAAAGCAACTTTCTATACAATTCATGAACTTCTAATGTGTAACGTTAAAAAGTTGTTTTTTGCAACTGGCCAAAAATTCGCCTTTCGTATGTTTAAAAAATACATAAATTTATATTTATTTAGAAATTTTGAAAAGTAAAACAGAGATCAAAAGAGGAATAAAAACATTCATGATTTTTAACTTTCGATACTTTACTTAGGGACCGTCGATAAGTTATTACTACCATTTTCTAGAAATTATAATTAAAAAAAAAAAAATTAATTAATAATTTAATTCATTTATATTATTATTAACTAAACTTAAATTGATTTCTATTTATTTTTAAATAGGGTGTGGATCAGTGCCGGCAGGAGAGCTGTGTCAATGCAAGGACCGTGTACAAGGACGCATTTGTAACGACTGTAAAGCCTTGTTCTGGAATTTACAAGAATACAATCCACTTGGATGTGAAAGTGAGATCTTTGATAATCTTATCATAATTTTTTTTTGTCATCGCAACGCAGTTTTAGGCGCACTAAAAAAATAGTAGAAGCTATATTAAAAAATATTAAGGTCCTTGTTGTGGATTCGATTCTCACTCTGATTCTGAAATTAAAAATATTGTCATGGACAATAATTATCAGAATATTTTTATAATATTGTTTAAGTACGGCGTCAATTCGTTAAAGTGGAATATGCAGGTAGAATAGCATATCTATAGCATTTTAAACTTAACACAAATAAATATGAACTTAATATATTTAAAACTACATTTTTAAGTAATTAATAATAATGTGAAATAATTTTAATCTAAATAAGAAGTTACATCCTTCAGTTTTGAATGTCAAATGATTTGCCACAGGTTCACTAAGGATACTGCCTCAGATCTGAGAAGAACCGAGGCGGGACTTTTTTTTTAGAATAAAAAAAGTACATATTTATAACTTTTCATAGTGGCGTATTATCAATTATGAAAACTTATTATATATATATTATATAAATTTTCTTCTTTATTTAATTTTATGATTTCACTTCTTCGCTTTGGCACCAAGGCAAAGAGCCTGGTGTTGAGTTTCAACAATTCTTCTAGAATTCCGCGGAAACTGAAAGGCGGTGTGTGCGGGATACAGCGTGAAGCTGATTTATTTATTTTTATTTTATTAATTTTCTTTCCATATAGAATGTGACTGTAACGTCGCGGGTACTCTCGGAGGTCTCGGCGCCTGCAACACTCGAAGTGGACAGTGTACCTGCAAGTTGAACGTCGGAGACAGACAGTGCGACCAATGTCAAGATGGATTCTATAATATTGAAACACAGAATCTCTTTGGATGTACTGGTGTGTATTTTGGAAATTAACAAAGTAGGTGAAAAGATTGCAGTTTTGGTCCGAATGCAAATGTCAATCAAGAAATTAGACGAATTACAAAGTTTTCATCAAAAATACAGTGTAAAATAGTTCTGATTTTGAAATGTAATTACTTTTCTTAGCTTATCTTAGCTGATCCTTGTTGGTCTTCTGGTTTTAGTTACGTGTTAATTTATTCATTTTTGTAAGTAGCAAGACATATTCGTACATAGATATACAATTTAAGCTGCAATAAAGTTATGGTTAAGCTGAAACAAGCTTAAACTTATATCTAAGTTATAAGAGGGCTAGGGCTGCGTTTATTTTAAACCATAATTCCACTACCATTAAAAATATATACATTATTTTCTTGTGGACAAGACTTGTACTCATAACAAGTCAATATCGTTTTTATTTCCGACTAGAGGGAGCAACTAACAAGACTGTTTCCCAATTTTACTTTCCTATTTTTATAATTTATTAGAGATTCAGGTTTTAAATATTTCGTTATGCGTTATAATATTTCGACATGTTATTTTTTGAGGCCGTCGTTATGCAGAGGCACAAGAGTGTGTGTGTTCTGCCACTCAACACGCCATGCCAAAATTCGGCAGAATGTGGATATGAAATGTCTTAATACTAGGTCCTCGGCCTACCCTGCTATAAATATACTGCTGCTACTGTTGAAAAAAAAAATTATAAACATATTATGCAGCTTTAAGACCAATATTTTAGGCCTATATTACCCACATCATAATATAAATATACATGTGTAAATATAATTTAAAAAAAAACCTATCCATTTTAGCTTGCGACTGCGACATCGGTGGTTCGATCGACAATAACTGCGAAAAGACAACTGGTCAGTGTCGTTGCCACTCGCGCGTAGAAGGAAGGCGGTGTGATCGACCAATAAGAGCTCATTACTTCCCAACCCTACACCAGTTCCAGTACGAAGTGGAGGAAGGTCTGACGCAATCTGGTCCAGTCAGATATAAAAACTCTGAAAATGTATTCCCTGGTTATTCGTGGAAGGGTTATGTTGTGTTCTCGTTGCTGCAGGTGATTTTTTTTTAATATATCTTTAATATTTTTTATGTTAATTGAGAAATTGAGATATTTGAATTTATCGTCAGATCGTCTTTGCCTACACTGTAAAAAAATTAAATATCGTGAAAACATTTTAAAAAAATATAATTTCAACTTTTTTGCATTATTGTGCCTCCTTGTGTAAATTTTCGACTACACCAGATGGCAAAATGTTTTTTTTATACTAATTTATATAAATATAAGTACAATTGAAGCTAACAAAATTTACTTGTATTTAATCTATTTTCTTTGATTTCAGAATGAAGTTATTAACGTGGTGCACATCGGCAAATCGTCTTTGTACCGTATGGTGTTGAAGTACGCGAATCCTCTTCGAGATCCCATTACCGCCAACATCATTATTACACCCGAAAGTGTTCTCGAAACTAAACAATGGTAAATATTCATATAAATAATTAGCGACTCAAAAGCATCCTTCTCTCGCTTAAAGTTATTATTATATTATAGCCAAATTATACAAAATGTTTACATAAACTGTAGCCTATGTGTTATTGTAGTGTGTGTGCTATGTAGTGACATACAGACAGACAGCTTTGCAGCAGTAAAGATTAATCTTATTCTGTTGAATATTTTTTTACGTAAAAATAAACAAAATCTTGTAAATAATTAGTAGGGTGTTGTTTTTATTTTACTAGCAAAAATAGAATTGTATATTTCTTATTTATATTTTTTATATGTTGAAACTGTCGTTTTTCAGAGGGACAGCGTCTGACTTTCCCCCTGCTGGTAGACAAAGCGCAGCGTTCAAATCCGTCTCCCAATATAGAATGTGGATATATTAAAAACTGTCATAACCTTATGTTCCCTGTACTTACTTTTATATGCATGCATAAAGTAACGTAAAGACAAAAAAATATTTAAAATCTATATTTTTTAGGTTCAACGTGTATCTAAGACCTACAATACAACCACAGTTAATAACTGTTTTAGTAGAAAAAGGAAATGGCCCTGCACCTTTCGTAATGAACGCCGGCAACTGGACTGTCACCATCAAAACCACCAAGGAAGTTATGATTGTAAGACATTTTTATATATAATTGTTCGTATGGCTGTGTTTACACCCTATTCCTTCAAATCGACCGAAGTGATTAGGACGAAATTTTGTTTTTATGTGTTAATGGATGGATGGATGGTTTGGAAGTATTTGGATCTGAAAAGCGTTATAGCAAATGTCTTTTATATTAAGTTTAAGACCAGCTAAACTATACGAAATCAGGAAGTGATATATTCCATTACTTTCACCATACCTTACATTTCCAGGCAGAGTATCGTCTAGTGTATGTGATATGTATATAAATAAAAAAAAAAAAAAATAAATTTACGCTGTTAGTATACAAATTATTACAGTTAATAAAGAATGTCATATTTTTTTCAGGATTACTTCGTTCTTATACCTGAAGCGTATTACGAAGCAACAGTGCTAACTAAACTAGTCGACAAACCTTGTATTATTGGTGACAGGAAGTTATGTAGACATTTCGCGTATCCCAGTCTCAATGGACGACCAACCGCTAGCGTTGGGGACATGGTTTCATCTGTAAATGAATATATCTCTGATCCGGAGGTGAGTTTAGCTTACTTTATATTCTGAAATATTTACTTCGCTTCGTCGCTAGTTCGCTTTGCTTTTTGATATGATAAGGAAATACATTTTTTTGAAATACAACCCTCGTATACTCTTGTAGTTAGTTACATTGCAAAATTTGCTCAAATTATTGTTTATATAAAAGACAGACTGATGTTGAGGCGGTCGTGGCGCAGTTGTTGTGGGCTCAATTCCCGCTCGGAGCAATGTATTTATATTTTTATTTTCATTTACTCGCTCTGGTAACACAACGAAGCGCGACGTTGAGTTACGCCGCCAGCACATCCTGTCTCGAAAATCGGGCGAGGTACTAGGTTCCCTTTGCCTACCCTGCTATGTATATGCGATATATTATATACAGCCTGACGCTGATAAAAATAGACAAAATATTAATTTAATTAACAAATTTCATTTATTTTCAGCAACTGAAAGAATTCAACGCTGGTCCAAACGATATACCAATAGTAAACAGTGAGCAAAATGAACTTCAATATAACATGAAAATAGATCCTTCTGGAACTTACGTGCTCGTTCTCGAATATGTGACCCCAATAAACAGAACGGCTCTACAAAATATTGAATATAGCAGTGATTCATCAGATGTTTACAATTTGTCTCCAAGGGCCACTGTTAATATAAGATTTAAGTCAGGCGATGGTCCGGAGATTAACGCCGTCGGTAATTTAAACGATTGTCCGTATACAGCGCCTTGTAGACAAGTTATTGTAGATGATATATCGAAAATACATTTCTTTAATGTGCAAGATGCTAACAATGTTATTTATATTAACGTAAGTATGTTATGTAATTTTTTTTTTCAAATGTTGGCGTTTATTTTTTTTTTATATATTTTTTTTATTTTAAATGTTTAGGGACAGAATGGGAGCCTTGCTGGAATTAAATCGATTATAGCAGTTCCAGAAGCGGAATGGCATTTAGATTATATAACACCCAGGCCTTATTGTTTGAGGAGAGATGGCCGCTGCAGTCCTGCCGTGTTTTCTACGGCAGTTGATTCCAAAAAGGTACAAGTTGAAAAGATATAACTTAAGAGAAATAAATTTTAAATTTAAATATAGGCCAATAGCAATAGTTAGTTACTTTTGACATTCACTTTAAAGAATATTTTTACAAAAAATCACTAATAGTTAGTATTTACATTATATTTCTCAAATATATAACATTTTTATTTTATAATTAAAAACAAACTTCTAAGAAAAAATATACAATAAATAATAATAGTATTTTTTTCACTTTATCTATTTATTTTTAATGGAAATATGTAAACTTTTAGGTTGAAATAGAATCAGGGATAGGAGGCGATCGTGAATTAAGACCACAAATTCTAGATAATGCTACAAGCGTAGTGTATCTTGAACCTCAATCGGAAACGGTTAAAATAGAGTCCAAGGTTCCTACCCCCGGTGATTACAAGTTCGCCGTACATTATTATCAACCAAACCATCCAGGTATTTATTTATTATATTTTGTATAACTACGAAATGAAGTAAAGTATATACATTTAAATGCAAAAAACAAAATAACTTATGTATGCTATACTATGTAATAGAATAATAATACTAAGAGCACTACTTAAAATATTCTATGTCATATATAATACTAGAAAATATTGTTCGTTTTTTTGCCGGAATGGTATTCAAAGTAATAACTATCCAGTACATTTTAATATGAATCAATCAGTGTACTAAAATATCTATAATAAATAAGTTGAAGTAATAAAATAACTAGCTGTATGGACGTTGTGGCGCAGCGTCACAGCGTCTCACGATAAACACGACCGTTGTGAGTTCGATTCCCACTCCGAAGCGTTTTGAGAAGACAAAGATCGACATTTAGTTCCGATACTCAACACAGCATATCGTTCTTGGGAGAGTCTTAACACTACAGCTTCACGCTATATCCCGGTATCAGAGTAGGTTCTCTCTGCCATATTTTGAATTAATTTTATTTACAGAAAGCAACGTGAACATAATTTTGACTGCCGACGGTCAGCAATACGAGGCGAGCATGCCAGTTGAACATTGCCCTTCGAATTCCGGATGCAGGGCCCTCATAAGACTAGCCGATGGAAACACACAATTTGCAGTCAACGAAAACTTTACTATTGTGTTTAAGGTGCGAGTCTAAATATTACTTAAATAATAAAATATTAATAATTAACCAAATATAAATCTGGGGCCAATATGGCACAGTGGGGTAGTGTCCAATTATTGAGGCTGCTCTAGGGATTCGACGTCTACTCAGGGGAATAATTATAAAGTTACTTTTTTTTCATATGCCAAACTATGGTGACGTTAAGTTCTGCCACTAAACACGTGTTATTGTGAATTAGTATGCATATAATTAATATAAGCTATATACAATAAAATATGTATAATAATAATCAATGAATAACAGAAAAAAGGAAAATATTTAGTGCTCGCGCCTTTTGTGATTGTACATAATACTTCGTACTTATATTTTTTTTCAAAATACTTATTTACCTTATTTTGATTTTAAATTAATGTATTTTGTTTTAAATGTAACTTTAGGGAGATAAAAGCAAAGGCGTGTGGCTGGACTATGTACTTGTTATAGAGAAGCAAGATTTTATTGACTCTGCACTGAAAGAAGCAAACATGATCGACTACACAAGAGAGTACATTGAGAAATGTGCTGCAAATCATTACCACATCGCCTCCAACGAAACTGGTAATCTAATAGATTTTTTTAGATTTGGGCTTTTTATTTTGAATTGTTAGTAAAATATTTCAACATGGAATTATGAAGTTATCTTGATACAGTGGGACCTCTGACTGTAAACACAATGGTTGTGGGTTTAATTTCCGCTCACAGCATTAATTTATATTAATTTTCCGATTATGATAAGGTAAGCAGCGTTGAGTTTTGCCACGTTCAAATGGAGACATTTGACACTAGGCTATCTCTCTACTAGTTGCGGATTAAAGCGTGAAAAAATATATTTTTCGACGAAAAAGAAAATTTCCGAGTCTTATGACTATTGACAAAGCTCTTCTCCAAAAAAAATGAAAATATTGAAGTAGTTCAAATGTATAGATGGATGTATATAAAAAAACTTGTTAACTAAATTATTTATTCTCATATCCTATGAATATTTATCTATCGATTTGTTCTCTCAGGTTTCTGCCGCGACGCCATGTTTTCAATAACAGCTGAATACAACAGTGGAGCCTTAAGCTGTTTCTGTGATTTTATGGGATCAACTGAACTTGAATGTAACACCTTCGGAGGGCAGTGTCCCTGCAAAGAAAATGTTATTGGTAGGACTTGCAGCGCTTGCAGGACTAGTTATTATGGATTCCCCAATTGTAGGCCTTGTCACTGTCCGTCTACGGCGATATGCGATGAGAATGGTAAGCAAAAATAACTAATATAATATAATAATATAATTTGTATTTGAAAATGTATAAAAATTTTAACGTAGTGCGGGTTTGTGTTCGCTTCGTTAAAATTTCCATACTATACATTTTTATACAGATTTTCCATTTACATTAATCAATCGTGATGCAGTGAAACAGTTTTTGACTGTAAATGCGATATCTGTGGGTTCGGCCCACACTCGAGGGCTCCTAAAGAACGGCACTAAGCACGCAACTTAACACGGAATGCCGTGATAATTCGGTGGTTTACATACCTTTTTTTTATGAAGAAAAAAAGCTTTGAATTATATAAATAAAACGACTTTTATTTTTAATCTAAATAATAAACATAAATTTAAGCATTGATATGGGCAATGATACGATATCACACGCTTATTTAGAAAATGCCTATTCACACTACATTTGAAGATTTACAAAAACATATATGTACTGCCAAAGTGACTTATTTCTTTTTTGTTTATTTTCCAAAGGCCAATGCATCTGCCCGAAGAACGTAGAAGGGGAGGACTGTGATCGCTGCAAGCCCTACACGTTCAACTTCGACATGCAACGAGGTTGCGACGACTGTAATTGCAATCCTTTAGGAGTTATCGGTAATCAGCTGCAGTGCGAAGCTGACAGTGGTAATTGCGCGTAAGTATCTCTATATAGAATATAAATTAGAGTTTAATATGCTTATATATACATAAAGTATCTTAGTTTGAACTAATATAGTTAACAAATAATATTGAATTTTATTATATGGTAAGAGAAACACTGTTTTATAAATATTTGTGACAGTATTTTAACATATTAAAATAATAAATATCCATCCACACCGTCGTGGCGTAGTTGAACGGATTCTGACTGAGAGAACGACCATCGTGAGTTGGATTATAAATAATGGGAATGAAAATATTTATTTACATTTTTTTCCACTCCTGTAGTGTGTCCAATTCGTTTGAAAATTGATAAAATAAGTTGATCTTATTTCTATTACAAAACTCATTGTCTTATTGGATGAATGTTTATTATATTTAAATGGATGAATGTATTTTAATATATTAAAGCAAAATAATAAATTTTCATTTAAATAACTGTATACTCATACTTGAACAGATGCAAAGAGAACGTGATAGGCCGCGTGTGCGACCACTGCGTCCCCGGACACTACGCGTTCCCGGACTGCCTCCAGTGCACTTGCGACCTGCAGGGGACCACTGACGACGTGTGCGATCAGAACACGGCGCAGTGCTACTGCAAGAAACATGTTAAAGGACAGGTGGGTTTCTCGTTTAAATAAGAAACGAAGCATTTTTTTAAGCAACGTTTTTTGTGTGTGTTCTCTTCCTGGCTAAAGATATTTCTCAATCAGCTTAACGTTGTATCCCGCACACAGCAGGGTAGGTAGAGGGACCGTAGTATTAAAACACTCCGTTCTCCACTTTCTTCTGTATTGTGGGAGCATTGCGTGTCGAGTGGCGGAACTCAACGCCGCGCTTTGCCTCAACACCAGAGCGGAGAAATGGAAATATAAATTTAAATAAATATTTAATTTTCCCGAGTGGTGGCGCTCTGATCACTATGCGATACGTTCTTATCTAGCAGCGTCGAAATTGTTTTATAAGCTAATTAAATCTTTTTTTCCTCAGTTTATTGTTTACGAAATTATTAATATTTTTTGTTATTAATTTAACAATTAAAGTATAATTAAAACGTTTTATAGACTGAAAGCGATGTATGTATATTGACTCATGTTAAACCACGAAGAGATTATACTATTATATCATTTGATATACTCTTAAAATAATATACTCTTCTTTCAAATGTATAATGTTTATTAAATAGTATAGGCATATAATTTGAAATTAAATAAGAATTTATTAAATTAAATTATTAAATAATTATATTATTACAAAACTAACTGATTTTCCTTTTTTACGAACAGGCCTGTGACGTGTGTAAAGACGAATACTTCAACCTTCAACCCGACAATCCCGACGGCTGTACCAAATGCTTCTGCTTCGGTAAAACTACTAAGTGTGTCAGTTCATACCTTTCTTGGGCTATGGTAAGTTAAATATAAATTATTATAGATACTAGATTATCTGTACTATTATAAAAATTACAAGATTTTTAAGTTTGTTATTCCTCCACAAAAAAAAATTCTTAGAAAACATTTAAAAATGTTAAAAATATAGATTGTTAACAAATATGTTTGTTTGGAAGAATAAACCAATTTACGGATTTTATTTCATTAAAACTATTATTATACATTTTTATTTAAAAAAAGGAGAGAGAAATTCTCTCTTCTTCTTCTTTTTACCTCTTATAAAGCATAATATGAAATTAATTATTTATTGTTTTCAGATAAACGGTATGACAGACTGGTATTTGGTAAACATAGAGTCTAATCGTACATTAAACATCTTCCCCATATCGGTACCGCCTACGGTACTGAACGAATCAGTTATCGGTGCTGATGTAGCCAGTGACGATGGAACGCAAAGGGTTGTGTATTTTGGCGCTCCCGATTATTATCTCGGTAAGCTTCTCATTATAAAGAAATATCAGACAAAACAATCAATTATATTTGTTATATTGAGTGGTGGAACTCGTAAATTAAAATGGTTAAAATATAATCATTTTCCCTTAGTAATCGAAACCAGAACCAAGTAGAGTTTAAATTGGACACCCCATCTTAAAAATATATTAAGCCATTCAAAATGAAATATTCACTTAAAAAGACATTATTATTGTACATAATGATTAATCAGCGTTTGGTTCCACCACCCATCATTTAGCGCCATCAGAATTCATTGGAAAATTGGGAAAGGAAGTGTCCCAGTTAACCTGCCTGCCTACCCTGCTATGTGCGGGATACAGTGTGAAGCTAAAATAAAAAGATTAATAAAATCAGCTTCACGCTGTATCCCGCACACAGCAGGGTAGGCAGAGGGAACCTAGTGTTAAGACACTCCGTTCCCCACTTTCTGCCGAATTCTGGAGGCATTGCGTGTTGAGTGGCAGAACTCAACGCCGCGCTTAACCTCGACACCAGAGCGAAGAAATGGAAATATAAATTTAAATAAATATTTCATCTCCTCGAGTGGGGATCGAACCCACAACCAGTCGGTTTTACAGTCACACCTCGTGCTGCTGCGCCACAACCGACCTCAAAAAAATTAATAAAATTTAAATAATAAATTAAAAATTTTCATCAGGTAAACGTCTAACATCCTACGGTGGATACCTTACATACTCGCTCTTCTACACAACACAAGAAGACGGCGAAGCGATAGACGCTGCTGACGTCATAATAGGCGGGTCAAACAACTTTATAGTGCACAACAGTATAGAGCAACCGCCATCTTTAGTTGATTGGGTACACAGTGTTAGACTGAGTGAGGATGAGTTCACCAATTTGGATGGTACAGCAGTCACAAGAGATCAGTTTATGAATGTTCTAGTTAATGTAACTAGTATTTATATTAGAGCTACGTATTGGAACAAGGCTGTTACTACACGGTTTGTATTTATATTTGTTAATTAAATATTTAAAATATAATGTTTTTTTATAAATGTCATTTGGAAAACGAATGATTTGTATACACTTATAGCATAATTATTATTAAAAGTTATTAAAAGTTTAATTATTATTTTTTTCTTGCTCTGGTAACGGTTTTGCCGCTCAACACGCAAAGCCTCCAGGATTCGATGGAAAATAGGGAAAGGAAGTATTTTAACACTAGGTTGCTAGGTTCCCTGCCTACCCCGCTATGTATTACTCTATACTTAGAAAAAAATCTATATTCTAAATAAATAATAACGATACAGGTTAATGGCAGTAAGACTAGACGTGGGAGTGGACGACTACGCAGACGATAGGCGAGCCTCATCGGTAGAGGAATGTCAGTGTCCCAAAGCGTATAGAGGTTTGTCCTGTGAACAGTGCGCGGAGGGCTACTACAGGCTCAGTTCAGGACCTCACGCGGGCTTCTGTGTGCCGTGTCAGTGCAACGGACACTCGAAGGAATGTGATGTTAATACCGGTATTTGTTTGGTGAGTACTTAAATTTGGTTTAGGAGCTCAGATTTTGTTTAGGAGCTCGTTTTTTAGGAGTTTTTTGATATAAACCTGATGGTTATAAGTTTATTTGTAATTGAGAAAAATTCATTTCTGCGATCTGAGTAGGTAGAGGACGGTGTTGAATGCTTCCATCTAATGGAAAAACGATAAACGATAACTAAAATTCGTTAAGAAAAGCATTATGTAAAATAGTATAATGAAAAATAAGTGTTTCATATAAAATGATTAATATTTATCGACGTCTACATAGGAATGTACGGACAATACGTTTGGCGATCATTGTGAACAATGTATAGAAGGTTATCACGGCGATGCAACAGTCGGCACTCCGAGAGACTGCTTGATTTGCGCTTGTCCCATACCGTATGCGTCTAACAAGTAAGTTTTCTATTTAACTTTACTTATGAAATATACACCATTTTATAACATGATATTAATTAATAATTAAAAAAAAAACAAGACGCTTAAGGCCAGTCGTAGCGCAGGGGCACAAAGTAAGACTAAAATCGACTGGTTGTGGGTTCGATCCCCATTCGAGGAGATGAAATATTTATTTGCATTTATATTTTCATTTCTTCGCTCTGGTGTCGATGCAAAGCGCGACGTTGAGTTCCGCCACTCAACACGCAATACCTCCGGCACTCGGCGAAAAGTGGGGAACGGAGTGACTTAACACTAGGTTCCCTCTGCCTACCCTGCTGTGTGCGGCATACAGCGTGAAGCTGATTTTTTTTAATAATTAATTAATACTCTTTTATTCCACAGCTTCGCTATAGGCTGTGATTTAAGTGAGAATGGCACTCTAATATCATGTATGTGTAAGCCTGGCTACGGCGGCGCTCGATGTGAATATTGTGCGGCTGGTTATTATGGAATACCGGAGGAAATTGGTAAGTTAAATTGTTTTTTTTTCGTCAGTCTGTTCAAAAAAAAAACTAAATTAATTAGTACAATACTTCCCGTAATACATACGTCTGTGACATACATTTTGTATGGTAAAATCCAACATCGCGCTAATTTGTTACAAGATAAGTGTTTTATTAATTTTAGTTACTCAAACTTTAATTTTCGGTGTATCTATATTGTCTTTAAAATTATAATGTTATTAGAATAGAGAAGTAATTTAGATCTTTAAAAAATAACTGTGTAGATCAAACCGGCGAAGCTGCCAGCGGGGCATCAGTTTTAAGTATTATATAAACGTGCAAGTATTATATAAACGTGCGCCATATTCTACAATAGATATTCAATATAACATATAATATAACTTATTCTTACTTTTTGTATTTGTAGGGTACAAGCACAAAAAGTAAGAATATTATACCTTAATTAATCTATAGGTCGTCGTACCGCACTGGGACTGCTTGTTAGCTTAAACGCGTTGGCTATAGATTCAATTCACAAGTCCTCTCTACTATGATATATTACAAATCATCGGCTTAGAATTTTTATTTATTTTATTTGTCGTTACGTACTCGAATGTTTTATATAATTCGAAAGTGTTAAAAAGATACAAAATTTACTTCATTAATAACTTATTTTATTTCATATACTAAGGAATACATATCTATTTTCGATATTATATAAAATCTTCTGATAATACATAATATGTATACTTACAGTTTTTTTTAATAATTGTACTTTCTCTTGACAGCTTACTTAATAATTCATTTTTATTTTGTTTCAGGTGACTACTGTAAGCCTTGCAACTGCTCTGGTAACATCAATACTGCAGATCCCGGCTCTTGCGACAGTATAACTGGAGATTGTCTCAAATGTGTTAACAACACTGCCGGAGCCGCTTGCAATTTATGTGCACCAGGGTTCTTTGGTGACGCCATTTTCTCTAAGAACTGTACAGGTAAGTTCTATTTCGGGCTTAAGAATATTAAAGTTAGATATTCACTGTTTATTATTATTAAAGAAACAAAAATACAATATAGTTTACCAAAACTCACTTATACATTACCATCAGAATAGGAATAATGTCTTAGCATCATAAATAAAATTTATTAAAAAATTTAAATATTATATTCTTGGGATATTGGTTTAAGTAAATTAATTTCTAATATTTCATAGCATGTATATGCGACGAGTTCGGTATGGAGCGCTGTGACCCCACTACCGGTACTTGCGTATGCCGACCGGGGGTCATAGGGGACAAATGCGACCAATGCGCACCAAACCACTACGGCCTGAACAGGGGTCAGGGTTGTACTTCGTGTGATTGTGGTGTCGCTTCGGAGTCAACTCAGTGCGACGATAACACTGGACAGTGCAGGTATTTGAAATAAATACTGTTCTTTAATTACTTAAAATAAAGGTGTTCCATGTATGGGTTTTCCTGACACACCTCATACTAGATGGTAGATTAGGATTATATATTATTTACTAAATATTTTCATTTTCACCAAATAATGCGCCAACTTTTACAAAAATAAAATATTTACTAAATATCTCCATAAAAATTTTAAATATATATTTTTTAAAGGAATAGCAACATCTACTAACACAACTTACTGTATATCTATTGGTAGGTACACCGAATAAGCGATAAATATATTTACATTATATTTATATTTTAATAAAAAACATTCGTTATAATTTTTTATCTATTTTTCATTCGTATATAATAAGGTGTTTCAGAATTACCTATTATTATTTTAATTTATCGACGCCTTGTACTCAAATTAAAAATATATTTGTGCACAAAACTATAAAATAAAATATTTTATGATAGATAATATAAAAAAAATCTATATAATAAAAAATACTTATAAAACATCACCTTTTTCTCTATAGATGCGCTAAAGGAGTGACTGGAAAACATTGCGATCAATGCGCAGCTGGTTACTGGAACTACACGAAGGAAGGATGCGATCGTTAGTATACTTACAACTACTTATATTTAAATTATAATAAAAAAAAATAACAATAAAAAAGAGGAGAAAATATTCGTAATTGTGTTTATAAATAGTATTATTAAGAAATATAATTCATTCAAAAAGTTCATCTAAGAAAAAATTCTCGTTTAGGCATCACCTAGTCTTTGCTTTTAATGTATATATATATATATATATATATATATATATATATATATATATATATATATATATATATATATATATATAT
>JAATLQ010007660.1:0-16868 GCA_013421005.1 Heliconius erato x Heliconius himera | reverse complement strand
GCGGAACTCAACGCCGAGCTTTTGCCTTGGTGCCAGAGCGAAGACTGAAAATATAAATAATAAATAACTCATTCCTTGTGTGTAACACGAGTGGTAATCAAACCCACAACCGTCGCGTTGCAGAGACGTCCATGTGCCCCTACGCCACGATGTTATAAAATTGTAAAATGAAAAAAAAAACAATGTAATAACTCGGAAATAAGTATAAAATTATTCTTTATTTAATATTTATAATATAATTTCAGATTGTAATTGTAACAAAGGGTATTCAGTTGGGTTTATGTGTAACGCGTCCGGCCAATGTGAGTGCTTGCCGGGCGTCATAGGGGAGAAATGCGATCGGTGTCCGGAAAGGTATGGATCTAATAATTATCTATATTATTAGTTTTTTATATTATGTATTTAAACCTGGCAATGGCAAGACGATATTATTAGAGCAGCTGACTCAAACTGGATCAAAGTCGCCCGGGACAGACAGTCATGGTCTCTTTTGGAGGAGGCCTTCACCCGAAGAGAGGTTCTTGCAGATTAAAATAGTTTTCTAATATATATAATATACATATATACAAGTAGATATTTATCTTATATTAATATTAAATATAACACTAGAATAAGTAACTATATGTCATTAGAATTAAAAGTAATTTAGATATTATAGAATAGAATGTATAAAGCATGCAAGGAATAATAAAGGCTTTTTATTTATTTATTATTATTTGAATCTTATTGTATTTTTTAAATTATAATGTTATTTAAATTTTTATAGAAATTGCTTAAATAACCGTATCCCACTTTACATAATGTACCTTACATTTAAAGTACCTTTTTTAACTTTTAGTAGTAATCGAATTCACTACCGTCGTATTTAAAGTCCAAAGCTGTGCCGTGCTTATGTTTTATTTTAACTTATACAAATATTTTTTTTTAAATGTAAACAAAAGTATCATGTTACAGATGGGTGCTGATACCACAAGAAGGTTGCCTGGAATGTGACTCTTGCACGGACGCCTTAATATTTACAGTCGAAGATCTCAGTGACCTACTAAGAAATGCAACTCTTGATTTTAAGGTAAAATTTATATATATTTTATAATTATTACGTTTTTTTATATATTTCGAATTTACAAACCGTCTTTAAATAGGAAGAGGTTATGAATTCGACCGTAGGGTTTTTTTGTTGCCAAAAAAAAAGGTATTTTAAATGGTAGATTTATACAATTATCATTAATTTTTTTAATTACCTTTTTTTGAAGTGATAAAAAATATTCTAGTTTTCAGTTTATGTTTAAGTTTATGAATATATGTATAATATGTAGTTTTGGAGTATTTGTTTTAATTAACTTATCTTAAATTGAAATGAAATATTTATTTAAATTTATATTTTCCATTTCTTCGTTCTGGTGTGGAGGCAAAGCGCGGCGTTGAGTTCTGCCACTCAACACGCAATGTCTCCAGAATTCAGCAGAAAGTGGGGAACGGAGTGTCTTAACACTAGGTTACCCTCTGCCTACCCTGCTGTGTTCTGATTTGATTTAATTTAAATTCTAAAATTTATCTTAAGTGCATATTTCATTTCTACACAGGATAAAGCTGATTCCTTCTTCACAACTCAACGCCTCAATTACATATCAAATCAAACGGACTTACTGAAACCAAGAGTTGCAGAACTTAAAAACGTTGATCTTGTTGAAGTTACGTCTTCAGTAAAGGGACTAGAGAGCAACGCCAAAAATCTTTTACGATCGGTATGTTTATTTTTTTAGATCACCTCTTTTTTTATTGTTAATATCGAGGCCGTGGCGCAGGTGCATAAGCATGTAAATATAAACGCGACAGGTTATGGGTTCGATTCCTACTCCGACCAATGAAATATTTAGTATTACAATTTTCTCGTTTTAATAACGAATTAGGTTCAATCGCCACTCAATGTGCAATGCCTCAGAAACTTGACGCAAAGTTGGCAGCGGAGTGTCTTAACACTAAATTCCTAGGTTCCCTCTGCCTACCTTGCTATTTACATGATATACCGTGAAACTAAAAAAAATATAATGTTTTGCAGGCTGAATTTGCAGCCACAGACAGCGATAAGCAAATATTGAGAGCCGCTGAGTTAACTAATGCAGCAGATGAGGTACTGGCCTCAGTGAGAGAGAACAGTCAAAAGGCCAAAGAGGTCGTCAACCACGTGGGCGACCTGGCGACCGGCCTTGAACTAAGTCAACAACCTAAAGTGGATAGCGCTTTGACTGAGGCACGACAAATTAAAAGTGATATTGCAGGTATAATTGTAAAGTTTATTATTTTTAATTGTTGTTAGTTTTGTACCTGCAGTCGAGAAAAAATCTAATTAAAATTTATTTCTAAGTAAATTACGATACTCTACAGTAGTATATAAGTGCAAAATGTATACGTAACATTCCGATCTCAGCGAAGAAATCTCTTGAACGATCCTCTTGGAATGGCTTTGATTTAATAATTAAATGCCTCCATAATGATGAAAAAATCTGAGATGCTTTTTTCAACTTATTTATGTTGTTAGCACCTCTGTAATGATTTGTTTACAAATGATTTGTTTTCCGCTACCAAATGATAATTACTTAGAGTTAAATTGTTGTAACACATGTACGTATAAGACTTTCGACGTAGCTTGATAAGAACGTGGAAGAAAATGGTTTAGTGGTCAGAGCGCTTGGACGGTTTCCAAGTTCAAATTCTACATCCAAATGTATATAAATTTGTAAAATATTTCTTTTCCCTCTAGTGTGGAATAACACTTTACAAATGTTAAAATATTATTATTTTTGATTTATATAGAAAAAGATCTGACACCCAAAAAGACGCAAGCATTCAACGCTCACACAAACGCATCAAAACAGATAGAAAGAATGAACCTTTTCGTCCAACCAGTAAATGAACAGATAAAGGTAAGAAAATATCTTTAATTTAATATATTATATAAGTATGTACATATTTAATTTATAGTACAATAGTTATTTATAGTAATATATAATATACTATATTTTAAATGATTACGACATATTTCTTCTAATAAAACAGAGCTTTTTTCGTAAGTACTTATAATGATAATTCACCCATTTCTGTTGAAAATTTATTTGTAAATATTAAGCTTTTTATAATTCAGACACAAAACTTTATACAACATTTTGTATAACAACGAATGTATCACTCGTGTTTATCTTCCATCGGATCTGAAGAAACAGCTAAAAGATGACGGTCGCGGTAAAATTAAAAATATATATTTTATTCATTAAAAAAATGAGGATTACATTAAAAATATATGTTTAGTTGTATGATCAAATGTATATGTGTAATCGTGTTTGTGGATTTGTAACGACATCTGGTATATGTTACATATAAGAAGAAAAATATTTTCAAAATAACCATATTGCATACTTCCGCCTAAGAATTATAAGAATCTTTTTAATTTCTATGCAGAAGCAAAACAGATATTGATCCGTTATTTTACTGCACCGCAAAATTTGGCTCCTAGGTCCCACTCAGCCTGCTGGTCCACCACAATCCACCAGTGCTTGGACGATAAACAAGGGACGTGGACTCGAAACCCATTACATCGTAATTTGTCTTCATTACGAAATATTTTATTAAGATTCTTAATAAATATACACCGTTTTCTTTTAGAAATTCGAATCAGTCATCAATGCAACTCGTGAATTGAAATCTAAGTTAGATGAAATGCTCGAATACACAGATCTTGCACAGCACAGAACTACCAAAGCAGAAAAACTGAACGAAAGCAATAGGTATTAATATTTTATTTTTTTAAATTTTATACTATACTTATATGTCTATGTAGTTTAAATGTTCGTTTTAAATATTTAATAAAAACTTGTTTAATTCAGTTCAAATATATATCTTTGTATATCTTATATCTTAATAAGTTTTTTTAAATATATATATTTTTTTTATTATGAAAATATATAATACTATTTTTTTCTACCAGGAAATCTAAATTCGGAAATAAAGTATCATCAGTGACAAAATTAAATGTCGCTGCTATGAAAGATCTTATAGACGCAGCTATAGATATCAACAACGCAACATACTTCACAGCTAAAGTTGGGGAAATGACCAAGAACGCAACGAAGGTTCTAAATGACACCATCAATATTAATGGCGAGACGGAAAACAGTCTACAGAACTTAACTGATATACTTCCTGAACTGACTAACTTAACCAATGAAGCTTACGTTCACGCAGCCAATCTGAGAAATAGAGTGAGTATAAACTTAGACGAAAATATACAAAAAATACATTTAACTTTTTTTATGGCAGGAATAGATAACCTATTGCTAAGATACTCTGTTTCCCCATACATTTCTCAATTTTCTAGACATTGGTGTAGAGTGGCAGAACCTAACGCCTTGCTTTATCTTTTTACCAGACCAATAAAATAAAATTAATTTATTACTCCGAGTGGAAATCGAACCCACAACAGTCACGTTTATAAACGCAAACGATGATTTTAATATTAACTGTTAATATGTATTTATAAATTATTACTTTTATAGAATAACTTTCTTTACAACAGGCTGATAGTTTAAGAGCTTTAGCTGAACGCGAAAACAATAATACAAGGACTCAAGACGCGTATTTAGCCGCGTCCGCTTATTCGTCCATAGTCCAAGAAATAGGCGAAGCGAAAAACGCTAGCGACGAAGCAGAAGCTGCTGTCGCAAATGTAGACGATGTTGTAAGTATTTTTCTATAAGTATAAATAAAAAACAGAAGACGTTATATTAATAAGTATTCTATTATTTACATATTTTTTAGAATAATGAAATTAATGAGCGTGTTTCACCGACACGCGACCGTTCGCTCACCTTATCGGAACAGGCGTCAGTAGCGCTCAATGATGTCGAACAAACACTCAGGCCTAACCTAACTAAAGCACATACGGCGTTGAGCAACGTGACATCTACTCTTGGTTACGCCGATGATGTAAACAATGCTATACAATTGTAAGTAATATTAACAAAAGGTTCAAATTCAAATTCAAAATATTCTTTATTCAAATAAACTCTTATAAGCACTTTTGAATCGTCGAATGAACATATAAACAAAGAAAAAGCTACCACCGTTTCGGAAGGCAGTTCTGCTGAGAAGAGCCGGCAAGAAACTCAACAGTTGCTCTTTTCAAAGTCAATGGTATAATATATAATTTTATGACATTAACTGGCAGCTATTCTGCATCACATTCAATAGACATTAATTCCATACATGTTTATCCTCTAAATATTCTTGAACAGTGTAATAAGCTTTACTTGTTAGTATTTTTTTTAAAGATACCTTTACTATAGTATTTCGGTTATTCATTTTTAATCTAAAATAATAATAAATTTAAGATCTCTACCGACTGCACCAAAACCGTCACTCGAAAAAGAAGCTGAGAAAGCAGAAAAAGTATATGAAATCGTTAAGAGTACTAAAGGAATTATGGCGGACTTAGGAAAGGAGTTGGAGTCGAGCAAGGAATGGGCGCAGACCTTACCCAAGTCGGCAGATGAAGCTCAGAAGATGACGGCCAATGTGGCCAGTCTCGGTAATTAATCTTTTGTTATATTGCAAATTTAAGTGATACTAAATCGAATTTCATACCAAAAGTTTGTACGAGCTTAAAAAATAATAGAGAATAGAGAATTTCTTTCGGTTCTTTCGTCGGCTTATATTAATAAATAGATACATATAAATAAAATAAAATACATTTTGTATTATTTTATATTAACTTACTTTAATTAACTTTTTTCATTGTTTCAAATCCCTTATTATTGTAATAAACATGTAATTTAATTATTATTATCGGAATATACTTAGTGTCATTATTTTAATTAATTTTCGCAGTTAACAATATTAATGAGATGATTCCGAACATCTCGTCTACTTACGGAGCTGTTAAAATGAGACAGGAAGATCTGGAAGATCGTAGGAAGGAAGCAGATGAGAAACTACAGAAATTGAGAGAACTTATCGAACAGGTCCTGGTTTATATATTATTTAACTAGATATTTACTGTTTTTAGCTTGGCGCGTTTTCTCGTATTAGATGTTGAGAGTCCGTTGACCGCTTATCACTTGAATTTGTGTATTACATGCCGGAAATCTACACCACGCTTTGACTTATTAAATCGGAGAAATAAACATAATTGAAATAGAGCTGTTCCACTGAATCATGATTACCTTGATATTTACTAACACTAGAATTTCAGCAAATTCTGTTTTTTGGAATAGTAGGCCAAGGGAACCTAACCTTCTTACCTGAGCGATAAAATAAATTAATTCATCCTCCCGAATGGTAAATCGAACAATTTTTTCATACTTATCATTATATTTTTTTCAGGCACGTACTGTAGCTAACCGGTTACCAGTAGGAGTCACGTTCGACCGCTGGTCCACTTTACAGCCTCGTCTACCTGACACTGTTGATGAAATGTCCACTTCAACACACGTCTCTGCTTACTTCAGAACTAAAGAAAAGGATGGTTTTATTTTATACCTCGGAAATCCTAAGGACACTATGCTGAGAAGAACTAAATCGGTAAATACAAGAAAAAAACATGAATATTGACACAAGTTAATAAATTATAGCATTTATCGCGTGCATTTTTATATTTATCAACTTTAACTAAAGCGCTATTTCTTTATAATTATAGGTGGTCTTTTAAAGTCGCTTCTTTTAGAGTTAAATAAAATATTTATTGTTATGAAAATTCAAAAGAGGAAATGCAATACAACACAATCTTATAAAGACATTTATAAACTAAACAACAAAAAAAAACATTTAAATCCGTCCTGTAGTTCTGAAGATGTATGTCATAGATTGACAGATAGATTATAAAATAATGTATGGTTTTTTTCTATCCCCAGGATGACTTTATGGTAATTGGTATCCAAAAGGGCTATCCCTATCTAGTTATGGACATAGGTGACAGCGCTGAATCAGGCCGTGAGCCCGCAAGAATAGGAAGTGACAAATTTGTCGCCGACAATCGCTGGTATCAAGTTATCGTTGATAGGTGAGTTATTGTTCTAAATACGTTTATTAGTGCTATTAAAGTTTAAAATATTTTAAGTCAAGTTTAAGTCAATTAAAATGGTTCAAAATGTAGTATTCCATAAATTTTGATACATTAAATGGTTTACGCATGTATCTTCATTCTAGATTCTCATTAACTATCTCGCTATATGCGGGATACAGCGTGAAAAAAATAATTAAGATTTTAAATCGTGATATTGTTTTTTTTATGACAGAGTTGGGCGTAACGTGAAACTATCAATCCGCGAGAGCCTCGACAACGGTACCGACAAGATAACCGACAAAGAAGCAGTACTGCCTGGTCAACATACTATATTTAATTTAGATCGTGATAAATCTAAACTGTACGTCGGTGGTGTACCATCTGATGCAAAGTTACAAGGTATCAGTTTCCCAGCATTCGAAGGTCAGATTGAAGAACTGATGTTAGGAGACTCTCCCGTTGGCCTTTGGAACTTCGTTGATGCTAATAACTTAAAAGGCGCAAGGCAAAGGTAATGTCATATTCTTTTATTTATTTCTACATTTATGCTCAACTCATCGCTGTCTGTACTTTAATTTTTATATGTATGTAATAAAACCCATACAAAATATTTCTATTGTATGTGCGTGAACAGAAATTATCACTTTAACTATCAATATATGGATATTGTCTTTAAAATGATAACATTGTTATATCACGAAAATTATTCAGATGAGAAAATAAATCATTGTGTACATGCGGGCGAAGCCGCCAGCGGGTCGCTAGGAAATCTTATAAATAGAAAACCTAGCATAAAGCCTGAGAATACCCTGCATAAAGATTATTTTGATTTTTATTTATGTTTGTTTTTAGGGACAAATTAATATCATCTCAGTCTGGTCCTCAAGAATATCGTTTCAACGGACGTTCACATGTAACGATGCCCGGGCGAGGATATCTCGGCTCCCAGAAGAATCAAGTATTATTGTTCTTCAGAACGTACGCTCCGGACGGCTTGATATACCTTGTGGGAGAAGATAAGCACTTCTTCTCATTGCAAATGCAAGATGGACGAGTGTTCTTACAGGTATATTTCTGTGCAAATATCTTTTAAAATTATATAAAAAAATGTCTAATGATGTGTGCAAAATTTTATGATAATCAGCTCACACACACACACACACGCACACACACTCACTCTCTCTCACACACACACACACACAAACACACACACACGCGTAAAAAATGAACAAATCCATTTTCACATTAACAATAATAAAAAACTAACTGTTTCGCCATTAATTTAACAGATGTCACTAGGAAACCCGGACGATTTAGTCATTATCGGCACACAAAAGACATACAACGACGGCAAATGGCACAGACTCGACGCCGGCAGATATTTGAAATCGTGTTCTCTTCGAGTTGATAATGAATTGCAAAAAGATACATCGAACTCTGAAGACAATGAAATAACCGCTTTGGATACTATGAACTTTGGCGGTAACAATAAGGGTATAATACAAGTAACGACTAAAGGCTTCGACGGTTGTATACGACAGATTAGTATAGATGGAATTAATATAGATTTGAGTGAAAATATAGAATCAGTTGGAATTGCATATGGCTGTCAGGTAAGGGAAGCATTTATTTGTTAAAAGTAACCATTTAATTTATGTTTTTAATGACCTTACAAAAAAATAATAGATATATGATTTATGATTGTGCACAGCGTGTGAATATAAATGTGACGGTTTGGGTTCGATTCCTAATCGGAGGAATAAGTTGCACTAATTTCGTCGCTCTAGTAAGAAGACATAGTGCATGTTGATTCGCGCCACGCACATTGTCTCAATGATATAGAAAACGGAGTGTCTTAACACTTGGTTACCTCTGCCTACGCTGATATACGCTTCGCGTACGGTCAATGCGTAAAAAAGAGTATTTCTTTTTTTCACTATGCATCGTGTCGCTTCTAAATTAAATAAGGAATGATATTTTTTAAATTAACATTTCTCTTGCAGTTCGCATCTCTAGTATCATTGTCTGGTGAGAACAGCTACCTCCACTTCGTTGACATCACTGCAGAAAACGTACAATTAACACTCAAATTTAAAACATCCAGTCCGGACGGCTTACTATTTTTATATGTAAGTCGAATTCAGACAACGGCTACGCCAGACCTTATATCGTTGTCTATTATAAAAGGTATTTATGTCATTATATTATACTAATATAAAAATATTTAAAGTGATACAAGACAGCGTGTAATTTAAGGTCGATAGTTGTGGGTTTGATGCCCAGGAAATCACTATTTTCATTTCCTACAATATGCGCCGTTGAATACCGCCATTCGACACGCTATGGTTAAACGGTTTAGTCGAATAAATATATGGGAATGCTGCACTAACTTCTAATGAATCGTTTTTACTATGATCGTATTGTTTTATATCCAAAATAGCAACACGCTAAATTTTTGCCACTAACCCTTACATTAAGTGAGTTATGGGGGTAACGACCCTTATCGTTAAAATTTATTTTCTACGTCTCTATTAAAATATTTTTATGAAGCTTAAACTAAATATGAAACCAACCAAAAGTAAAAGGTTGAAATGTCACAAGAACCTATAAATAATGACAGATATAAAGGCTTTTATTATTTAAAGGTTTTTTTTTATTTTGAGATATGTTCCATTACTTAATTTTTTTTTGTAGTATAAATAGCTAACTGTATGTACATATCAAACCAATTAAATAAATAACAAAGTTAATTATTTTTTTACAATAATTTTCATTTCATTTTTTTTTTCTGGAACCCTAGCCACCGATGGCTTGGACCCTTGTCCCACCGTCGGAAAAATGTTCTTTTTATATTTTTAAATAAATTTTATATAACTATTTATATTTAAAAATGTAAAATTAATAATTTTAAGTAATTTCATATTATTATTATAGGAAAATTGGTACTAATGAGCCAAAGAGAAAGTCTAGATACAGGACTCAGTACATACAACGATACACAATGGCACGTCGTCACTGTCACTCACGGGAAAACGTTGAGATTGGTTGTGGACGACTTCGATTACTTCAGGTTAGTATAAAAAATATATCTACACACCTTCAAAAATAAAAAATTTATTACCTTGAATTTTACTTAACATGTAACATCTGGGTAAGTATTTTAAACAAATATAGGAGAAATACCCGAAAGTAAAATCTATCATTGTCATCATCCACCATTTTTAAATTATTACTGTAGAACAGATCAATCAAATCAAGATCGAATTCAATTTAAATAGTTATTACAATTATAAAAAATTATATTATAATATAATAATTCAACATACAATATCGTCTCTATTTATAATACTTTACAATTTTTATACGTTTTCTTAAATATTATATATTTCTATTTTTAATTTGGAAATAATATTTAGAAGAAAATTAACAAAAAAGCAAAAATAAATATTCTCTATTTTATTTCAGTACGGATTCGCCTCCAGAACCACTCCATATACTAAGCGGTGTCCTCTTCATAGGAGGGGTTCAACCAGGATACAAGATTGGAGGCAAAGTGGGTTCTAAATCACCATTCAAGGGTTGTATAGCAGATGCAACCATTAATGGAAGGGTTTTGAACCTTTTAGAACCATTTAGTAATCATAGTGTTACGTTTGGAAGGTGTGGCAAGACGATTTCTACTGGTGGTGTTATCCAAGGTATTTTTCAAGGTGTTTTATATTAAAATTAAATCAAATTAAATCAGCTTCACGCTGTATCCCGCACACAGCAGGGTAGAGGGAACCTAGTGTTAAGACACTCCGTTCCCCACTTTCCGCCAAGTTCTGGAGGCATTGCGTGTTGAGTGGCGGAACTCAACGCCGCGCATTGCCTCGACACCAGAGCGAAGAAATGAAAATATAAATGTAAATAAATAATTCTTTTCCTTGAGTGGGGATCGAACCCACAACCAGTCGATTTTACAGCCACACTATGTGCCCCTCCGCCACGACTGGCCTGTTTTATATTGTATTTTATATATTGTATCTCTCTATAAAATCGTGACGCAGTGAGTAGCGTGTAACTGTAATTTGTGTGGGTTCCATCTTTATTGCAGGGAATTTATTATTTTCGTTTTCCCAGCCTTCGGCGTTGAGCTCCGCCATTAAATGGAGTGTTTTGGCATTAGAATGTTTCTGAGATACGCAACATGGCGTAAAGCAAAAAAAAGATAAATAATTTTAATGATGAACATAAAATCGATTTTCATTTTTTTTATTTATTATTATCATAGAGTACAATAATAAATTATACTATATATCTTATCCACAATAATATTTAGATCTAGGATCATGGCCGGCACCACAGCGAGGAGACATCCTACCAACACCGAGTATTATAGAGCCTATAGAAGAAGTCACCAGTAAAAACGGTAAGTCTTTAAAATATTTTATTATCATATTAAATTAAGCATATATTTTATTAATATCAGTATTTCGATAGAAAATGGAGAAAGGTCTGTATTGTCTTAAATCTAGGTTTCCTCTGCCTATCTGCTGTGTGCGGGACACAGCGTGAAGTTAAAAAAAAGAGTATTTATAATTTAAAATCTAATGATCTGCTTAAAATACAGAGACTCGTATCCGATTGTTATCAATTAGTATTAGTACTTTATTCGTGTATGAAAAATATAACATCATTTAAATAATAAATATTGGAACAGAGATTGGTTCATTTGGTTCATTAATCGGGGTAACTAGAACGTACATTGAATTTTTTTTTTGTTTTTTTTTTACTATGTACTTAACAATGTCGCTGTCCACTGTTTGTCGCTTTTGATTTTTTAAACTACATAACATAGTTTAATGAAATCTATGATGTCTATGATGAAAGATTCTTACCTACTTACATAAAGTACATGTATATTACAAAAAAAAAATCAAAAATTAAAAAAAAAAATCACAACAAGAACACTAATCGAAAAATTATTTTCTAATACAGTAAACGTAGAATACATACCAGAAGTGCAAACAACAACGACACCATTCCCAACAACAATCCCACCAACAACTAAGGCGCCCGTCAAAAAGACAACACTAGCGCCTATAACTACTACCCGACTACCGCCGCCACTACCGGAGCCGGGGTGCGCGTTGGCGTACGACCAGCAATATACTACCGGTGATCCGGAGGAGGGCTACAGGTTTGGTAAGTATAAAGAAAATAAGTAAAGGTAGTAGATAGATTATACCTCGGTCCGGTAACAACGCAAAAGCGGCGTTGAGTTCCGCAACACTACATAGTGTACTATGTGCGGGATACAGCGTGGAGGTAAAAAAAGTAATTGGCATAAGTCTATATGCGATTATTATGTGATTACAATTACGTGGTGGTTGATACTTACAAGGGAGAATTAATCATTTATTATTTTTACACTAGAGCTATACATAGTAAGTTACGCCAGTCAACAAAAAATGTCTCGAATACAGGTGGAAAGGAGAAAAGAGAGAATACGTAAAGAAAATAAGCTATATAGGCACCGTTGTATCGCAAATATGTGCTGTTCACAAAACATCAAGAACGTGCTAGTTCATTTGTGGATTCGATCCCAATTCTGAATATTTTTAATTTAATTATTTATTATTTCAATGTATCTAACTAGCAAAAAGTCCTTGCCACTGCTAAAACCTAGATATACATAAAAGTTTAAGCAATAAATGTGTGCACAGCTAACATTTAATTTATTATTTCATTTTCAGGTTCAAGGAACGACAGTCGTATAGAATATGGTAAGCTGCCGAGCCGACAGCTAGAAGGCTTCGACCTCACTGTGGGCTTCCGTACGTTCGACAAACATGGCGGGTTGATATTTTATGCGGCAGCTAAACGAGCCCCAAGCCAGTTTCTCGCACTGTATATGAAAGATGCTAAAGTAAGGATATTAATTAATATAAAGCATATGTAAATGTGGTTTTGATATTTGATATGCGTATATACTATGAAATATGTGGAGTACGTATTTATCTTAAAGATTAAACATTCTAGATTTTCGAAATGTAAAGTACAAAAATCTGAATTTGAAATCAAAAAGCGAAAGTTTCATTAAAATTGTACAGACAAATTGATCAATACCACTTACACCAGTTTAATTAAAACAAATAATATTATAAAAGCAATAATAACTTTTTTTTAAATAAATTCCGTATTCTGCATTATACAAAAAAGACTCCAAAAATATTTTTACAGTACTTATATTAAATAAACAAAGTAAGTAATCATATATTAGATAATATTATAATAAAAAATATACTTCCAGGTGCACTTCACATTCAACTGTGGTGGTGAAAACGGTTTCGTGGTATCAAACCAGACCTACAACGACACAGAGTGGCACTCTGTAACACTGGTCCGTAACGGCGGCCACGGGAAACTCACAGTGGACAGCGACCGTATAGGCGAAGCTAGTGTCACTTGCTACGCGCCTGCGGTCCTGGCGGCGCCGTACTATTATGGTGGCTTGAGATCTATTAATAATAGTGTCAGCCAAAATCTAGAGGTAAAATATATTTTATTAATAATTTTGTAAGAGGCCATCGTGTCGCAGTGGGATTGTCTTTTGACTATAAACGTGTCGGTTATGGGTTCTATCACCACTCAGAGGAGTGAATGAATATTTAAATTAATAGATGGTTAGATAAGATGAAAGAATATTTCATAGCCCCAGTACACAAAATACGGTGTTGAGCTTCGCAACTCAATTTTCAATGGCGAAAAGTGAGAACGAAGTTTCTCAACTCTAGGTTCTAATGCGAAACTGTATAATAAATTGTATAGTTTGCAAATTAAGCATATGTAGTGAATAACAGTAAAATTGGTATATTAATAAAAAGTTTAATATTAATTTATTAATAAACAAAATATAAATATAAAAACTGTGTGCATGTAATTTCAATTATGTTGCCAAATCATATATTACCGATATATTTAATTTCACAGGACTTTTACCAACCGTTCAAAGGCTGCCTTAAGGGGTTGATGATGAATGGACAGTATGTGACTGACATTTCAAACAGAGTCAATTCACTGCGATGCACAGATAATGTGGAGGACGGCATATACTTCGGTCCTTCGAGCAATATACGCAGCAATTATTTGAAAGTGAATAACTTTTAATTTAATATAAAATCTATATTAAGAAATCTATATTATAGAAACAATATTAATTATAAGATGTTTCCATTTAGTTATATAAAATTCGATACAACATTTGCTATATCTTCTAGTCTTACCTACAAAATTATTTAAATAAAACACAAAAGAAAATATTTTGCTATAAAGTCGGACCATAAATTTACATAATAACGTCATAAGAAAACATTGATAAAAAAAATTACGTCAAAAAATAACAAATCCTAATAAATAAAAAACAACAACTTATTTTGCAGCTCCTCCAAAACTTCAAAGTCGGATACGAAATATCAATATCAATGGAAATAAAACCACGTAATTCCACCGGTTTATTGCTGAGTGTCCACGGGAAGACCGACTTCATGATTTTAGAACTTTTGGAGAACGAAGTCGTTGCTAACGTTGAAAACGGCAAAGGACCGTTCCACGCCAGTTACAAGTTGGGCAACAAATTCTCTCTATGCGATGGAAACTGGCATAGAATACACGGTGAGTTCGTTCTATTTGGTTTTATATTACTTAGATATTGAGTGAGTTCCACTTTATAATGCAATGTCAGGAAAATGGGGAACAAAGTATCTTAAGATCTGTATCTTAGGATCCTGCCTACATTACTATGTGCGGGATAATACATGAAGTTATTGAAAAAATATTAACTAATACTAAATAACGTGCTTAGCTGGTTTGGGCACGTCGAACGAATGAGTGATGAAAGAATGGCAAAAAAAGATTTATGATGGAAATGTGAGTGGTTGAACTTCGAAAACACAGTATAAAGGTAGAGGAGGACGGAGGAAGACCACGTAAAAAGCATAAGAACCCCCCGGAGGTCATGTATGAAGAGATTTATGACAGTGGACGAGGCAAAAGAGGTATGTAGAGACTGTAGCTTTTGGCGATCTGTTCTCTCTGACTACCCCGCTAGGGATACAGCATGAAGCTAGTTTAGTTTTTTTTTATTAACTAATAGTGTTATAATTTTTTCCAGCGGTAAAATCCCGTCACGTGGTGTCAGTAGGTGTCGACGGACACTTCTCAGACGCCGGCCTGGGAGTGTCCGGCTCTACGGACACTCGATCTGCAATATATATTGGCGGCCATGAAAAACCTATAACCAAAGTGAAGGGAGTACGTTCAGACAGAGGCTTCACTGGATGCATGAGGAATATCATTATTAAAGAGACCCTCGTCAATATACCTCTTACCGCCGCCCACAGGAACACCCACATTGGAGTCTGTCCGAGCGAATAAATACAGTATTGGAGACTTAAATACTTTACTATAAATATATCTAAATATACAAATAATACTTTTAACACTGCATTTATATGTTTCAAGGTCTGATTTTTTTAGTATTTTTTATCATTTTATATATAAAGCATACAGACTTTATTTTGATAAATGTTTTTTTAAATAATCCCCACCTCAGTATTATGTTTCTTAACCAATTCAGAAATTAATATTAAATAATAACTATTTCTATATGATTCATATATCTATATAAAACCTGGAGCCCTCATTGTGTTATATAGAATTATAAACTATTCAAACAAACATAATTGATAATAATAATTTAAAAAAAAACTTCGAAAATTTTAAAAAAGAAACAAATATTATAAACATTGAATATTATTCTACAATAACTTTTTAAGCGATGTATTAATAACATTATATTTCAACATATGAGGGCTCGAGGACTGTTATTTATATCTAAATATATATCTGCAATATAACAACTTACCAAAGATATCGTGTTTTATTTGTTACTGTTTCTGAAATGAAAAAGGCAATTTATACCTACAAACATTATTTTTCCTTATTTTAATAATATAACCTTTTATTTAAAAAAAGAATACTTATGAACAATAAAATAACGATATTAACTATGGAACAAATTTATTTACTTATTTACACATTCCATACCAATACATATAAATGTTTAAATAAAAAAGAAATATATCAACACATAACAAAGAGAAGTTGTGCCGTTTGCAAATCAAACGTAAATTTCTACATCATTCTACATCACTGACGGTGAGATCAACCAATATTCATATGCAAGTAAAATTCCCTATTCTATATATTTTTTAATCTAGCCATTAGTTTCAAGAAACTTTTCTTTTCTTTAAAGAATATCAATCTCAAAAAAAACCGAAGTGTCTCAAAATTTAAAGACTTGTCAATTATTAAAGATCAAATAATTTAGCCTCAGTCAGTTCAGTTTTATCAAGCATCAAGCTTTTGTAAATTAGATTTTTATTAATTTAAAATTATTAAAGATAATTGTAGTATTTCACAATCATCACTTTAGTATATACTAGTTCAATCAACAGATTCCAGCCAAAAGACGCCTAATAAAAGAAAAAAAATATTAGAAATATATTTTCTTTTTTAGGAATATAATGTCTCACGTTTTAACAATTGTATATCCTAATGGAAACAAAAAAAATCCTATTTTTTTTTTTTAATAAAACGAAATAAGCAATCATTATATATTATTTCGTCATTAATCAAATTTACCCCGTATACAGGGTGGAAGAGGCAGCGCTCCATTTAAGGAAACAGCATATAAGGTAAAATATTCCAAACCTATACCTAAAGAAATTAATCAAGATGCCTCAACAGTTTGGACGTAGGATTTTTTTTT
>JAATLQ010007653.1:0-10100 GCA_013421005.1 Heliconius erato x Heliconius himera | reverse complement strand
AAGTTACGCAAAAGGAAATTGAATAATTCTATACAGTGTTGCTAGTGATTTTTATCAGTACTTCTTATATGTTAAACTTATAAAATATATAAAGTTAATGAATCTACTCAATTTGCCAATTAGTGCCAATACTATTATGTATAATTAAATTGATAATAACATACTCTTTTAATGTACTAAAATAAGTATATGATAATAGATAGAAATATTCCATATGGTCTTGGTCGTGCTGTTTAACAGTATCTAGTCCACAGCGCCGGTTATCTCGATTCTCATGCTAATTATCCGCATTTACTTGCATTTAACTGTATAGTTGAAATATTTATATTTTATTTGAAAAATATATAAGAATACACTATATACGCACTAGTTCATCCATGTTGCAACCCTAACGACGTCCATATATTGTTATTATAATTTGAAGTGCTGCTCTCGTTACTTTTCTAAGAGGGTAACGGAATATTCAATTCATAATCAAAGGGACTTATACAAATGAGCTTTTAAAGAAAAAACTTAAATTAAAATGTACCGTTTGCAATCAACGTGATGATATTTCGTTCCTATACTATTGTCAGTTTTCTCATTATAGATATAGACCCTGTTTTTTTAAGTAATATTTTTTTGAATATGTTTTGTTTTATATAAATTAAGGAAAATCAGTTTAAATAAGCAATAGTTTTAAGAACAGTTGGCTTTAATTAGGTAGAGTGGCTAACAGTGCACTTTAGTATGGTAAGTTCAACGGGGTTAATATCTTTGGTTTGCGATGTCTGATGAAAAGTACCTACGTGCTAGATGCGTTTGACGTAAATGAGGATTTTATATTAAGATATTTTAAATATTTTACATATTTTATAAAAAAAATAAATAAAAATTAGCTTCACGCTGTATCCCGCACACAGCAGCGTAGGCAGACGGAACCTAGTGTTATGACACTCCGTTCCCCACTTTCTGCTGAATTCTGGAGGCACAGCGTGTTGAGAGGCAGAACTCAACGCCGCGTTTAACCTCGACACCAGAGCGAAGAAATGGAAATATAAATTTAAGTAAATATTTCATCTCCTCGAGTGGGGATCGAACCCACAACCAGTCGGTTTTACAGTCACACCTCGTGCCGCTGCGCCACGACTGGCCCCAATACATTGAAAATATATGTGATTACTTTCTATAAATAAAAGCTAATTTAAGTATAATTTATTTTATCATTCACTCATGTCGCAACTGTCATCGACGTTTATTACAACGTTTATTACTGTGTAAAGAAATAGGATAAGTCGAAAAAATGAAGCTTAAAGTGAATTCAATCCGCTAAAGCTTATAAATGAAATAAGGATATACTAGAATCGCTAAAACGCACGTCCTAGGAAAATGTTCTGAAGCTGATTGCCGGCTTAATATACAATCATTGCGCCTACTAAGACCAGCCTATACCTCTATCCTCTATCCTCCACAGAAGTTGATAGTCTACAATTCTACACGTAAACTGATCATTCTACCTCCAGCTATCGGTCAGCGAGGTGTGTGTTGCAAATCTCTCTCACAGAACGGTTGTGGTGCATTAAATGTACACCATTACCAATAGGTGGAGGTACTAATTTTGCTTGGTACTTTCCACGGCATACTTCCATAGTTATAACTTCCTTTTGGGTTTGTGGGTTGAAAGAAACGATTGTCTATTATATTTTTTTTTACGTCTGTTATGCAATTTGCTCCGGTTAATATTTTTTTTACAATACATAGTGTAGAGTTTATGTTTTAATATATGGTTCACTTGTGGCTACCAGTTAATTATTAAAAAAAAACTAGCTTCACACTGTACCCCGCACACAGCAGCGTAGGCAGAGGCAATTTAGTGTTAAGACACTCTGTTCTCCACTTTCCGCCTAATTTGGGAGGTATTGGTATTGTTGTTGTTGATTTCTTTGCCTCGACACCAGAGCAAAGAAATGTAAATATAAATTTACTTAAATAAATATTTCATTTCCTCGAGTGGGGATCGAACCCACAACCGTCGCGTTACAGTCACACCCTTGGCCCCTGGGCCACGACGGCCTCCATTTATTAAATTCATATTTTAACTTTTAGACAACGGGTAGCTAAATATTAATATAAGACTTTAGTAATTATTTTAGTAAGAAAGTCAATTAGTGAATAACATGTACTCAATTAGCATTTAACACTTGATTTCAATTTAATTTAAATTTCTATATTACATCACTTTTCAATAATGTTTCATAGTACTTATTTGGTACGGAGTATTTTTAAACATAATCTTTAAATTATTAAGCTTATTTAAATTACAGCTGTTCTAATACTAACAATATCAAAATTTACTCTTTCCAAAAAAAAAGATTGCGCATATATAAGTATACATGCCATACAAGCTACGAGGACAGTCGTGGCGCACGGGCATAAGCGTATGCCTGTAAATGCGACAGGTTGTGGGTTCGATTAGCAATCGAATATTTAAATAAATATTTTCATTTCTTCGCTCTGGTGTCCAGGCAGTGTGTGGTCTTGCGTTCCGCCACTCAACACGCAGTGTATCCTGAATTCGACGGTAAATGCGGAACGGAAGTGTCCTAATCGCAACGGAGTGTCTCAACAATAGATTTCCAAGTCAGTTAATCTTTCGATTCACACTAGAATATTTAAATAAATATTTTCATTTCTTTTCTCTGGTGTCGATGCAAAGCGCGGTGTTGAGTTCCGCCACTCAATAAGCAGTGATTCCAGAATTCGGCGATAAATGCGGAAGTGTCTTAATCGGAACGGAGTGTCTCAACACTTGATTTCCAAGTCTGCGACTTAGAGATAGTTAATCTGCGACAGTATGTTCTAATTAAAATAAGGTCTTAAGCATAATTGTTCAAAACGTTGTAGGTTAGCGAGCTTACTCGGGCGCTAAACATGCCCTCAGAAGCGTTTCTCGGGTTTCACGCACGTACACGTATCATGTTTTATATCACGCTATTCATTGTTGACTTCTATTACACGAGTGCACTATGAGGAATGCTATGTAAGGAATCTAGTTTAATATAATTAAGCTGAATTTTACATACAATAATGTATGTGTGTATGTACTTATATTGTATGTTAAAATCTCTTGTTGTTATTATGGATTTTGTAACTGTATTTGGAGGTTGTCGTAGCGCAGGAGTACAAGCGTATGACTGTAAACGCGGTGGCTGTAGGTTCAGTTCTGACTCAGAGTAAATTATTATTTATTATTTTTTACGTCTTCGCTCTGGTACCAAGGCAAAGCGCGGCGTTGATTCTGTAACTCAACACGCAATTCCTCGAAATTCCGGCCGGCAGCGGGGCACGGAGCGTCTTAACACTAGGTTCCCTCCGCCTACCCTGCTATATGCGGGATACAGCGTGAAGCTGAAAAAAAACTGTGTATATGCCAGTATATTAGTAAATGCTGATCTCATGAGCAAAATGCCAAGCATATACATATATGTATGTATTTATAGAATATTCAACTATTTATCCTCATTTATATACTTAATTAGGATTTTACGAATTTATTATAACGGTATAATACGTGCTAAAATGTGTTTTTTTTAATGAAAAATATTATATTATAGTTAGTTTATTATATTAGTTTCTAAGGAGTACTAGCTTAGTTACAACTTACAACTCGCATTATAAGTTAGTGTGTTTGTGTTTGTGATTGTTGACGTCATTTGCCTTTTGCCTTTGATAATTATTTCTATTGTTAAATTAATTTATCATTATCATAGATTTTTTAATGATTGATTATTTTTATTGATTCTTTTCCATGATTATAAAAATTGTCAGCGAACTTGTGTAAAAAAAGGGGAGATGTAGTTGAAATAGCAGTGGAATTGTGTCAATCAGGATTACTTATTGGAAGGAAACTCGTGTGAAGTATTGTTATTAGGTGATACATATCACTTATTGCAATTACATAGAATCTCTTTCCAAATAATTTAGGAACATACAAACGATATGTCTTTTTATCGTGTTTTTTATTTTTAAAACGTGAAGCGCTTCCGCTTTCTAACAATATGAAATATTTTTCTATATTGCTAGTAGATATGGAGTTCTATATTTTTTGTTATCTACATGATAATATAAACATATGAAACCTGATTTAGAATGAATGTTTCCATTATATAACACTTACGCAATATGGGGGAACCTTTTAACAATGCAGTAGGGCGTTATAGAGTCTTATATGGTAATTGTGGGACGAACTAGTATATTTATAAAGTAGTAAACCAGATAAATGGTTAGGCATATCTACTGTGGACAAAATAAATCGGAATTTGACACTTGAGGCCATCTTGGCGCAGGTGCACAGCTTGTGACGGTTGTGGGTTCGATTCCCACTCGAAGTAATGAAATATTTAATATTTTCCTTATCGCGTTCTGGTAACTAGGCAAAACGCGACGTTGAGCCACGTAATGCCTCAAGAATTCGGCGAAAAGTAGGGAACGGAAGTGCCTTAATAGGAAACTGAGTGTCTTAACACTAGATTTCTAGATTCCCGCTCCCTATCTATATGCGGGATACAGCGTGAAATAATTTAACTCTAAATATTTTATTAACTACATAATTTCGTTTTTTACAGTTTCTAGCTATTGTTTTTTAATTAGTATTTCAGGTAAACGTAGTATAAAAAATTGATTAGCATAACGCTCGAAACTTTTAAGTTGTAAACATTTGTCACAGTAAATTTACGCTACATTAACATATTTAAGCGTGATTTACAAGTTTAATGATGAATTTTACTTTATATTTATAAAAATGTAACTTAAAATATTATAAAGTTATTAAAATATAATTTATAATAGGCCAGTCGTAGCGCAGGGGCACAAAGTGTGACTGTAAACGCGACAGGTTGTGGGTTCGATCCTGACTCGAGGAAATGAAGTATTTATTTAAATTTATATTTTCATTTCTTCGCTCAGGTGTCGAGGCAAAGCGCGGTATTGATTTCCGCCACTCAAAACACAATGTCTTCAGAAAAAGGCAGAAAATTGGGAACGAAATGTTTTAGTACTAGGTTCCCTCTGCCTACCCTGCTGCATACAGCATGAAGCCGATTAAAAAATATATAAAAAAGGAGCTTATTACTTAATGCAGATAAGTCTCTATAATATAAACCATATGGGATAGTTTGTGTTCGGTTCTCAGTTGTACGCTGGTGCAAACGTGGAAAATAACTTTCAAGTTAAATTAATAAAACATCTAAAAGGATCTCCTGAAATATAACAGGGCTCTGGCATGGTGCCAGTTCGCTTCGGTCATCTCTTTTATTAGAGTATGTTAGTCTAGTAAGAGAGTGGAATGCAAATTAATATAATAATGGTTAAGAATGGTTTTTTATATAGAGGAACGTGCTATTTTTATTAATATATATTTTTTTAGGGTTACGGTGGGCAAAGGGAACATAGTGTTAAGACAATTCGTTCCCCATTTATCGCCGAATCCTGGAGGTATTGCGCTTGAGTGGCGGTACACAACTTCGACATCAAAGCGAACAAATAAAAATATTATATATTTCATTTCCTCGTAGCATTTGAACCCGTAACCAATCGCATTTACATTCAGTCACATACTGCAACACTATGGGCCTCTACTAAATTTATGGATATTATAATATATTTAATATTTTTTTTTGTAATTCAGGTACTCTAAAATTGAAAACAACAGTGACTACGGAGTCAAGATGGTGACATGTTCACTCATATAAAGTAAGTACCAAGTATACTTGATTACATAATAGAAAGATATACCACATTGAGAAATACATGATTAATAACTTTTCTTTTAAATGAAATATATATATATAAAAAAAATATTACTTTTTATCATAAAATTGTAAAAAAATACTAAAAATTTATAGTCTATGGTTGTATCTTAATTTTTACTACTTTTTTTTTTATTACTACAAGAATAGTTAGGCGATGTATTTTCTCACGGTTCGACAGTTTCCGAAATAGTCGAAAGCAAACTGTAATTTCACGCTTTACAGCATAATACTTGTTTGAGTTATTTATTTTATTTTATTTAATCACGCTGTTTCCCGCACTCAGCAAGGCAGAGGGGACCTAGTGTTAAGACACTCCGTTCCCTCTTTTCTGCCGAATTCTGGAGGCATTGCGTGTTGAGTGGCAGAACTAAACGCCGCGCTTAACCTCGACACCAGAACGAAGAAATGGAAATATAAATTTAAGTAAATATTTCATCTCCTCGAGTGGGGATCGAACCCACAACCAGTCGGTTTTACAGTCACACCTCCTGCCGCTGCGCCACGACTGGCCTCAATTTGAGTTATTTACTTTTACAATAATATCTACTAAACGCTATAATATAGTGAGTCTGGATTATGTTTATTGAATCGTATAATAGTTTAGCACGTGATTTATTTACATTGTAAACGAATACAAAGAAACGATATCTTAAAAAGTTTTTTTTGTCGATATTGGTTGTGTAATTGGTGGGACGCAAAAAAAAATCGTATTTGATTTCTGTTTGATCTATTAATTTTATGAGATTTTTTCTCGTAGCTTCACGCTGTATCCCTCATGTAGCTGGGTGGGCTGGTAGCGAAGAAATAAAAATTAAAATTATCAATTCCACGACTGGGGATCGAACCCACATCCTTTGGTACCTGCGCCACTACTAGCTTATATTTGTTTTTATCTATATTTAAATTACTTACCTTATGGGGGTGATTCAATAAATAATATTACTACAAACAAGAATGGAATTGTTAATAGTAAGCTATCTGAAACCAAGCAATTATTGACAAACTTCCACACAATAAGATCAATATTTTAAACGTTTTGAACGTAGCGGGACTCGAACCCGCGCCTCCTGGAAACCGACCAGCTACCAGGTACCAGGTCCTGTTCAAATTTTTATACGTTTTCTAAATAAATAAGACCAATATTATCACTAGAAATTACTTTAAAATTAGTACTGACATCTAGTTAAAGAAGCTAATTCGGTTCTATTTTCACAGCAATATTGTGTTTCACACTACTATAGACACATATGCTAGTATATTAGGAGATAATAAGTAAAACGCAAAAGTTGTTAAGTTAACCACAAATCTTGTAATGGTATTGGGAGCATTGTGGAAGCCCATAAATCATTCGGTTGCCACGAGGACAATACCGGTGGCCTTGTCGTACTATACTGAGACAGTTCACTGAACTCAGTCCATTCCAAATAAAGACGAAATATCGTTCTAAGTATATATATATACGAACCTAGTAAAGACAAAAGAAAAATATTGTCGGTACTTAGGTTCTTAAGTTAAGACTAAAAATGTATACAATTTGTCGCTATTAATATCGTAAGACGCTGTCTCGTGTAAATCATATCTTAAATTTACATTTCTATTAGAGATAAGATTTAAATGATCGTTTTTATGTATATTTATAAAATAAACAAAAATGCGTATGCTCCTGAACTATTAGGAGAAGTTTAAGCATATTTTTTGTTACAAACAATCTGAATATTAAATTATAAAATATTAATATTTTCTTTCTTTCTCAGCTTTACGCCTTTCCCACGAAAACACAAAAAAACACTCCGTTCTCCCCAATCCACTTGAATTAGGAGCTTCGCGTGGAGAGTAACAACTCAAAATGCGCTTTGTCTCACGACTACTAGTGAATCGAACCTACAACCACCCTGTTTTCAGTGAGACGCTGTTCAACTACGCCCCATTAGCTTATAGCATTTATGTATTTTTTCATATTATATTAGTAGATAGCTACAGTACAGCATGACCTAATCGCAGCTACAAGGGATCTCTCTAATGAACCCTCTAATCCGTTTGAATACAACAAGCTTATCGTTTGTATAAACAGTAGTCTAATGAATATGTATGAGAGCTACGCTTTAGAGGTGGGTACTCGATTATAATGTAACAGTACGTACTAGGCGCGGGGGATCGTTCAGAAAAAAAATCAGTTGAGGCCAGTCGTGGCGCAGCGGCACGAAGTGTAACTTTAAAACCGACTGGTCGTGGGTTCGATGCCCACTCGAGGAGATGAAATATTTACTTAAATTTATATTTCCATTTCTTCGCTCTGGTGTCGAGGCTAAGCGCGGTGTTGAGTTCTGCCACTCAGTACGCAATGCCTCCAGAATCCGGTAGAAAGTGGGGAACGGAGTGTCTTAACACAAGGTTCCGTCTGCCTACCCTGTGTGCGGGATACAGCTTGAAGCTGATTCAATCGTTCAGAAGAATAGTGTAAATTCAATATAATGATGAGATATATGTAGAATAGTTGTATCTAGTATAGTCAAAGCGCGGCGTTGTGTTCCGCCACTCAAAAGGCAATGCCTTCAGAATACGGCGGAAAGTGGGGTGACGAGTGTTTTAACACTAGGCTACCTCTGCCTGCCTCACCTGCCCTGCTGTGTGCGAGATACAACGTGAAGCTAAAAAAAAAATGTAGAAAATAGTTTAATATAAAATAACTTATAATTTTGCAGATAAGTTACCTTAACATATTAAAGTTAAAACGCGATCACGCTTTTTAACATAAATAATTAGAGTGTAGTGTTATTGTAAATCTAATAGTTGAAAAGCGGACAAGTTGAGATGTCGCGCGTGGGTGGGTAAACATGCAGCCGGCTGCAACAGTTGGTACTGGGCGATTCTTATACTGCCCGCGCGTGTCCGTTAGCTTGGAGTTTGTACCGTTTTACGGTACCGCGTTCTGATAATATGTTTTGGAAATTATTGTGGAGAAACAAAAGATTGAAAGTATTAAAAACTTTGTTTATATTAACTTTTTTCTCTCAGCTAGGCCAGTCGTGGCGCAGCGGCACGAAGTGTGACTGTAAAACCGACTGGTTGGGGTTCTGTCCCCACTCGAGGAGATGACATATTTATTTACATTTATATTTCCATTTTTTCGCTCTGGTGCCGAGGTTAAGCGCGGCGTTGAATTCTGCCACTCAACACACAATGCCTCCAGAATTCAGCAGAAAGTGGGGGACGGGATGTCTTAACACTAGGTTCCCTCTGCCTACCGTGCTGTGTGCGGGATACAGCGTGAAGCTGATTTATTTTCTCGCTTCACACTGTATGGTAGGCAGTCAGAAGGAACTTAGTGTTAAGACAATTCGTTTCCCCCAATATGTCGAGTTATTAAATCGAACCCACAAACGTCGCGTTACAGTCACCCGCTTGTGCTACTGCGCCACAAACTCTTTAACTTTATTATATTAATAAAAAAACTTTAACTATATAAATGAATAAAGTAAAAGTTTTATTACCTTTACTTAAAATATTAGTTAATTTTGATTGTGAACACGTTGATTACTGTTAGTTAAATATTTTGTTCTACGTTATTCCACATATTATGTTTGTCTAAGTAAAAGTGCTACCGAAAATTGCGGTTATAGCAATAATACCAGTTAACAATAATAGACATCATAAGCACTTAAAAGTAAGATTTTCTGTATTTATTTATGTAAATCGCAAGCTAAATGATTTTACCTACCACTTATCTGTTTATTTAATATAAAAAAATATATACAGGAAATTTACTCAATACATAAAATATTTATTACTTTCTCTAACATAGAAATATAAAATCGTGTAATATTCACAATTTTTTTTTTCAGCTTCACGCTGTATCCCGCGCACAGTAAGGTAGGCAGAGGGAACCTAGTGTTAAGACACTCCGTTCCTCACTTTCTGCCGGATTCTGGACACCAGAGCGAAGAAATGGAAATATAAATTTAAGTAAATATTTCATCTTCTCGAGTAGGGATCGAACCCACAACCAGTCGGTTTTACAGTCACACTTTGTGCCACTGCGCCACGACTGGCCTCTGAATACTTATATAATTATTTATTATGTGTCTACAAAAACAATGTTTCTTTAAATCATAGCTGGTTGTGTTTCTATATTGAACAGTGCAATGTGCTTTGCGCTCGAGCATTAAATATACGAGTAGTATGGATTCGTTGGGTCTGGCGCAAGCGCCAGACCCAACGAATGCCAGTGTGCCAGACCCCGCGAGTCGATGCGTCGGAACTAAAAAAAAAAAAAAAAAAAAAAAAAAAAAAAAAAAAAAAAAAAAAAAAAAA
>JAATLQ010007637.1:22211-38670 GCA_013421005.1 Heliconius erato x Heliconius himera | reverse complement strand
ACTGAGAGCTGGCAACCATTGTTTTTCCAATTCCTTATGCGATTTTCTTTCAAATGATGTGCGATTCACATAAAAAACATATGAGTGCAATTTTCTCCAAAAACGAGTTACGAGAAACATTAATTAAAGGTGATTGCGGCAGGATTTTTTTGGGCAACCCTAGTGTAATCTATTCTACTATCATGTATCATTCTTAAATATAAGTTTCATTAGAAAATCTAATCCCTACAGTTTTAAACGATGGGATCTCCACCTATAGGTAATAAATAATATTTTATCATATTTATTTTTTAATTCTCAAAAAGATTATGCATATAAAATCACATAATGAGATCGTGGAAAATGAATGGCACTGACCACACATTAACAAGTATGTATATTGAGTAACTTAATGGATTCAGCACGTGCTTCAATACACGTGACTATGTATGACAGAGATGAGTGCTCAATTTAGAAACAAAATAGCTTCTTTTTTTTCAACAAAATCTCTGAGTTTTATTATAAAATAATGGATAGAAGCGTTTTGGGGCTCATTTGCCAATTACTTAGATCATAAATAAAATTAAATTAAATTATATGTTCCTATTATAATCTGTAAAACGAAATAAATAAAAATATAGAATAAAATAAGAGGCCGGTCGTGGCGCAGCGGCACGAGGTGTGACTGCAAAACCGACTGGTTGTGGGTTCGATTCCCACTCGAGGAGATGAAATATTTACTTAAATTTATATTTCCATTTCTTCACTCTGGTGTCGAGGTTAAGCGCGGCGTTGAGTTCTGCCACTCAACACGCAATGCCTCCAGAATTCGGCAGAAAGTGGGGAACGGAGTGCCTTAACACTAGGTTCCCTCTGCCTACCCTGCTGTGTGCGGGATACAGCGTGAAGCTAATTTAATTTAATTTTTAATAGAAAAAAATAAAAATATCTTATATTACAAGTCAAACAACTTTGAATGATGACGTTATATATAAAAAGATTAAAAATAAGATATAATAGATCCTTCCTCGTTCGACTAATGTTCAAAGTTTGTTCATGTTTGTGTTTAGTCTTCTATTGTAATTTTTTATATAACTATATTTGTAAAATAATACATTTTACTGACCCTTTTCATATATACATATATATTGTAAATATTGATTTTTATTTTACAGGTGAAAGCAGGATTTTACCTGGACGTTTTTTTGACATGCACTCTCCTTTTGTGTAATGTTATATCTTTTTTACCGGACAATCTCCTACGTGATTGAAGTGATTTGTGCTCAACTGGCACTGGCACGCTCGAAACGCCGTAAACTAAGAACCAAACTGAAGGCGTTGAAATCGACATTGACTAGGGAGTGAGGACGATATTGGAGGGTTAATGTCGAAAATGAAAAGAGGAAATAAGCCGAAAAAAAGACCAATATTATAATTTTTATTAGAAATATCTACATTCAAGTAATTATCTACATTGAGACCAATCGAGGCGCAGGGGCACAAGCGTGTATTGTGAACGCGACAAGTTGTGTGTTCGGTCCCCACTCACCACTCGAATATTGATTATTTTTAACTTTTTTAAAAGTGGTATTCCACACTTAGGAAAGAAAATTTAAATATTTAATATTATCATTTCTTCGCTCTTGTGTCGAGGCTAACCGCAGCGTTGAATTTCGCCGTGTTAAGCACGCAATGCCTTTTTCCGGTAAATTCTACCGGAAAATAGCGAACGGAGTGTCTTAGCACTAGGTTCCTTCTGCCTACCCTGCTGTGCAGCGTAAAGCTAAAAAAAGGAAAAGAACAAGCATAGTATGACAATCTATGAAACTACCAACTAACATCACTGAGTATATGCTTATTTGTGTGACAAAGCAAGTAGGTACTAAAGGTGGGACAGATGCAACGTGATACAGTATCATTGAATAACCAGCTTCGACTCATTATACCGGATGCAGGTAATTGTGCAGAGCCCACACCTAGATACCATCGGGATTCTTTTTAGGATGTGGTTTACTTTTTGTATACGTAGGTAGCATTCATATTGAAAAAGAAAAAACCGGTTAAATGCGAATTGGACTCGCCCACCGAGGCTTCCGTACCAATTTCTGGATTGTAGGCAGCGGGAAGTACTTGTGAAAGTTGAGAAACTTAAGTTTCCAAAAAAATGAGTGCATATGCCTCGTTTTGTATGAAACGAACTACAAATATAAGTTTGTAATGATTTTTTTCTATGAAATACCCACAAATTGTAATTTTTGGATTTTTACCTTTATTTGTATTGTAAGTTCTTATTTCATGTCAAATTTCATAAATGTAGGTCAACGAGAAGTGCCTTATAGGGTTTGATTGACGATAACGATTTTACGGCGAATTTCATACAAAATGCAGCAAAATGGAAGCATAAATGTTCGTATCCTTTAATTGCGTTGATTTGGTATTTTTTTACACTTAAAGGAAACTATACCGATACATCTACGCAATTTTGAAATAAATGGTCTTGACAGACGGACAGATGGCCAACAAAGTGAGCCTACAAAGCCTCCTTTTTTAACTTTTGAAGTACAGGACCCTAAAAATAGAGCCATTGTGGTCCAATTAGAAGAGCATTATGTGATGTGGTTATTTTATAACTTAATAATCAAGGACTATCTATTGTGAGTTTAATAAAAATATTGCAATCCTGTGATTTTTAGCAAAGTTGTAAAAGGTGTCCGAGTTGGTATGAACAATAATTTTTTTTCGAAATTAACAAAATCAATAAAATGGTTTTCTTCAAATTTATTTTAGTTGATGGTGTATAGCTAGTTTAATATACAAATTAAAAAATCATTATTTGTCTTAGATCTTTAAATAGATAATATTGAAATAAAAAATACTCATTCAATTTATTCTGTTGAATGTTGATATGTACCGTTCTAATTTTTAAATCCAGAATTTCCCATAAACTAAATAATTGTTTTTTGTCAGATTACAATACATATGAAGGTGGTGGGTTTTCCGAACAGAAATATTTAATATCAACACGATGAGCATGTATGATATGTAACTAATGGCGTAGTATAATGTTTCTAAATGACAAAGAAATACGATCTAAGAGGTCGTGGGTTTCATCTGGGTTGATAGATTGTATATCTCAATACAGTGTTTAAATGTTTTATAATTAGTTATAGCTATGTTTGCATAAAGTTACTTTCATATTTTAATTTTGTATAAATAGATTCTGATTATTGTAGCAAACTTTCATCAGTATCTGAAGTTGAACTTGTCAATATTAATTCTATTCTTGCTTCCTCCTCTTTTATTCCATTATTTTATTTCTATTTATTATAGCATTCTTTACAAACTAGTGTCTACTTAAACCCGTTCCAATATGACATTCCAATTGTGCGTCCTAAAATATTCCTTTAACGTAGTCGTATATATATTCACGCTGTATTCCAAACTTTACAAAAAATGTAACGCAAATATGTAAAAGCAAAATAGGTGGAAAAAGCCATTTTGCAAGCAATTTTCGAGATATTGCATCTTTAACTACTTAACAAGTAAATGGGCGACGAGTCACGACGACTTTATAGCATATGTATACTTTTTAATATACCAATTGAAACTGCAACAGTCGCTTTTGCCTCAGATTAACCCGTGTTCTAGCTGCCGGCAACAGGTATAACACCAGTACTGCTCACTCGTAACAACAATAGGAAACGGGACTCCCGTGTAACAATACCTCGACCTAGTTACTCGAAGGAGTTCAGTTCTCGCGAATAGCGGTTAAGGATTAACTTAGTCTAAATACTTAAATTATTTACTAGCTACTATATATATTGGATATTTATATATATTAGATATGTTTAGTATGTATATTTTTTTTTGTTTAAGCTTTTTCCAGCATAGTAGAGTGGGTAGAACCTTGTATTAAAAATAATTCACTCCGCTCACTACGTCACGTCAGCCTGATATATACTACATTTATTATTAAGAGAGTTATATGTTATGTTTTAAAATTACATATACATACACACATAAGTCGTTTTTTTTTCTATGTATAGAATGTATAGTATGATGAATTGAGCGGGGCATTCACCTAATGAAAATCGTCACGCCCGCACGTTAGAAATAATGCATAATACAATATGATAAACGACTTATGTTACTATACTTATGTTATGTTCGTCATCTTAAGGAAAAATGGTATTTTTTTTATTTTTCTGTGCAATAAAATCTTAATATAGGTACTTAGTATACACTACTCTCTCAAATCTTAAAATGGCCACTAATTGAAATCATTTTGACTTAACATACGTATTAGAGAAAAAGAAACGTAAGAGTCAGTCTGACTTAGGGGCCGTTCAAGTATTACGTAAGCACTGTAGGGGGGCGGGGGGGTCTTGGGTTTGCTTATTTTTGACGTTTTCAATGAAATATTTGTAAGAAGATCGCTTATTTTTGATGACATAGGGGAGGGGGGGGTCAATAATTGCAAAAAAACTGCTTACGTAATACTTGAACGGCCCCTTATCAAAGGTTCCGTACTTCCGGAATGTAACTTATTAATAGCTGACAAACTAAGTTTGCGGGCGAAATATTCAATATTTTCACAAAGGTACCTCCTTTAGAAAAGTTCTCAGCGTGAAGCTGATTTGCTCCTTCCAAAAAGTTCCTTTTTTCTTTTGAGGTACAGACTGCTACAAAAAGTCAGCATTCAAATAAATCCAATTATGTTAGAATAAAGCCAGAAGCTTTATGGCACCTACAGACACAAGGTGAAAAACCGAATCATTTATTTATTTCTTTTATTGTAAGTTGCATTAACATAAGGATAAAATTTTATATCATTGACAGGTAAATACTGGTTTAATCAGAACATTTTATAAAACTACTGTAGGTAAAAAAAAAACAATAAAATTAAAGTGGGACAGTTGACATTTACGAGTTAATATCTTTCAGAGAAACAAAGGACTGTGCTGGATTCAATAAGGTTAGTGATCCATAACATGCGACATACTTTTCTCAAACAATTATTTGAGAAATTATAATCATTAAAATAAATGAAACCGAAGCTCATTATATTGTATTATTTTATGAAATTATATGCAAAAATACGATACATATGCTAAATCAAATCTTAAACCTATAGTCATACTAGCCTACTAGCCTAAGTACACATACTACCCCGCAATAAAACTTTGAATTTCAATAAATATAAATTTATTAAAATTTATCTTATCAAAATCAGAAAGTATTATTTTTAGTTATATTATAATTTGATTTTTATTATCTACGGTCATTTAGTACGCGTTTCAACAAAATTAAAATAAAAAAAATTGAATAAAAAAAATAAATAAATCAGCTTCACTGGTGAGGCCAGTCGTGGTGAAGGGGCACAAAGTACGACTGTAAAATACACTGGTTGTGGGTTCGATCCCCACTCGAGGAAATGAAATAAGTATTTATTTACATTTATATTTTCATTTCTTCGCTCTGGTGTCTAGGCGCGGCGTTGAGTTCCGCCACTCAACACGCAATGCCTCCAGAACTCAGCGGAAAGTGGGGAACGGAGTGTCTTAACACAAGGTTCCCTCTGCCTACCCTGCCGTGTGCGAGATACAGCGTGAAGTATTTCAACAAAATATGTCAAAACATTTTTGAGATCACAGTATATAACTGGAACTAATAATAAATATTATTTTTAGTTAGAAGTAATTTCACATAATATCTCTACTAGTATGGGCGGAACGTGGAGAACGATATTGTAGCACTCTTCAGTATTTTTATGGAATATTTCGAAAAACAACGCATATAATACATATTTATGTAAAATTATTCTCTGTAATGTCACGGTCATTGGTATTTTTACGGAAGAATTGTTATGTTATACAGTTAAAACGTTATTTTTTCCATATAAAGAATTCAATATACAATCCAGTTTAACAAATATGCTTACGTATATTTACTGATTCATGTCAAATATTTAAACAAACATTTATGAACTATTATTTAATACCTTTTAATGTAATTTAAATTATAATGCTTGTTGCAGGGATTTCATGACCGGGCCTGGACTTTTGCTGGTCGTGCAGGGTGCGCTATCATGTCGAATATCGCCCATTAAAAGTATCGTATTTAGTGGTGGTTGGCGTAATTTAACGACGCACGTTGTCTCTAAAGCTTAGTTTAAAATAAATATAAAAAATCTATTTTTTTTAAAAAAAATTCCTTGTTCATCAAAGGGTAAATTTCATATGACTTTTCCTTATGCTCCCAATTGCACTACGATGGCATAAACAACATGAATATCATTATGCAAGTATCGGTATGAGTCTTTGTTTAAATAAAAAAAATATTTCAATATACAGGGTGGAAGTGTCAGCACCACATTAAATGAAACCACAGTTTTAACTACTCTATAAAAGCCTAATATAATTCAGAAAAAAATAAATTCCCAAAAATGAAAAAGTTTTTTTTTCAAGCAAAATAAATAATAAAATTGTAATTTTAAAACAAAACGCCATTTGTAAGGATGACGCACGCACACATAAACCTATCAAAGGAACACCGCCGCACACGCCTCATTTCGAAATCGAGTCGTATGTATTGGCGATAAAGTTCAAAGTTGTTTATCCTTTAGTATTATTTTTGTAGTAGTAAGTGTTTATGTTATTGGGATCTATACGTAATCGCGTCACACGAAATACAGGTATGGATAAAAATCGTGAAATGCAAAAAAAAATCCTACGTCCAAACTGTTGAGGCATCTTGATTAATTTCTTTAGGTATAGGTTTGAAATATTTTACCCTATATGCTGTTTCCGTTAATGGAGCGCTGCCTCTTCCACCTTGTATATATATATAATTTTTTTTAATATAAAATAAAAAAACTCGCACACAGCACAGTTGGCAGAGGAAACCTAGTGTTAAGACACTCTGTTCCCAACAATATAATATAATATAATTAAATAATAGTTACATTTCTAAATGTTAGTTGTGGCTAAAATTTTTAATTTGGCCTAATAATACAGGAGCTTCAATGTTCTAACATGCGATGGTAGCACGCGATTCTTTCAAAATACCTTAAGGCCATATTATTTTAAGATAAATGCTCATTCGTATTGTTTCTCACAAATTAGATAAAATTATTGTATAATTTAATTCTTAGTATTATTAGGTCGTAACGTAGAGTCATATGTAGGTCATATTAGATTACGCGCATTTTGACACTATAAAAGAAATCAAAATTAATAGGGTCCGGGGTCCGGGTTCCGGTTAACCTAGAATTATGAAATTTGGCAGTCAGCATCTACAGATAGCACTAGTTCAGGAAAAAATATGAATACTACACATTTGTGGTTAAATCCTAAAAAATTAAGGCCTTAAATAGTAAAATACGCGTATTTCAACACTACAAAGTGAATCAAAATTAATAGGGTACTTCCAGTTACCCTAGCATTATGAATTTGGCACCTAGTATCTACAGGTAGTACTAGTTTAGGAAAAAAAATTAAAACTATACATTTGCGGTTAAATCCTAAAAAATAAAAGCCTCAAAAGAGGGGCAATATTTGATATTAAGGCCGTTAGTTCAAGTGAGGTATCAAATGAAAGGGCTTATTCCAAGCAAAGTCTGAATTTCAGAGATCTCTAATTTTTTGACGGAACCATCGGTGGGCTAGCCCGACTCGCGCTTGTCCGGTTGTCCCTTAAAAGGTACGGAACTCGAAAATAAAAATAAAAATACGTCACCTATATTTTTCTAAATTATTCGGAAAGAGATTTTATAACAATACTTCACACGAGTTTCCTTCCAATAAGGGTCGTTGCCTACAAGCAACTGCCTCCGATTGACACCATTCCATTGCTTTTATAGTCTTTTGTCACGTATATCTACACTCTTTTACACGAGATTGCTAACAATATAATCATTGTACGTCTATCAGAGCTGTATTTAACTTAACTAGCTCAATTAAAAATAAATAGCAAATAGCATCTCATTTTTTCACTCTCTCATTTGGCATCTCTTGTTGCATTTTCGAAATATTGCGTGTTAAGTGGCGGAACTCACCGCCGCGCTTTATTTTGTTACCAGAGCTCAGAGTGGGAATCGAATCTCACAGCCGTCGCGCTTATAGTCACACCCTGTACCACTGTGCCACGACGTCCTCCAACTCGGCTATCTCAACTCGGTTCGAAACTCCTAAATATAGAGTACCCTATCAGTCTTTTATTTCTTACGTTACAGCGTGCATCAAAAAATAACCTAGACACAAGAACGGCAAAAAATAGTAAGCTATTGTAATTCTATTTAGGTTTAGTTTTTTACTTACTATTATGGTAAAAAAAGAAAAACAAAAAACTTTTTGATAGTGAAATAATAAAATAATGTTGTACATTAAGTAAATATAGATCAAGTATTTGTTACATAAACTTTAAACGTTATTAAAACTACAAAGTATTATCAAAATTTTACTATTATTTATTACTTCGAGGCCGTCGAGGGGCAGGGGCACAAGCGTGCGTCTTTAAACGCTATGTTTGTAGGTTCAATTCAAACTCGAAAGAATTTAATATTTAACATTTTCATTTTCTCGCTATGCTATCGCGGCATAGCGCAGCGTTGAGTTCCGCCATTCAATACACAATTTCTCGAGAATTCGGCGGAAAGAACGGAATTTTTCGTTTAATGCATAAGTATAAGGAAAAAATATATTAAAAATAAAAATACGACAGAGACACATTTTTGAATCACAAATTTAAATAAGAATGCGTTAAATATATCGCTCAAACGTAATATTTAGTTTAAAAGCGAAAAGATATAATGTATGAAACCGTGAAAAATTATAGAAAAACCTTATCGAAACGAGGAACACGAATGTTTAACATATGACTTGCTTAGAATAATAAAAGTAAAACAATATTTTAGCGCGACCCGACTAAGGTAGGTAGCTGATAAGGCAAGTCGAGAAAATATGCATGTAATATGTACGAGTATGTATGTATACAGTAATAATATTATTAGTTCTAATTATGGCCATGTCGATATCACAGTTCCGCCTGTAAGCACGATAGGAGTAGTAGGGGATCTACTTATAAAATATGAAAAAAAAATTCACGCTGTATCCCACACACAGCGGGAACCTAATGTTAAGACTCTCCGTTCTGGGGAACTTTCTGCCGAATTCTGGAGGCATTGCGTATTGTGTGGGAGAACTCAACGCCGCGCTTAACTTCGACATCAGAGCGAAGAAATGGAAATATAAATTTAACTAAGTATTTCATCTCCTCGAGTGGAGATCGAACCCACAACCTGTCGGTTTTACAGACACACCTCGTGCCGCTGCGCCACGACTGGCCTAAAAAAATGTAATGTAAAATATTATTTATAATATTTTTTTTATTTCATAGTTGAAAGCAGTATTTTAGCTTTATCTCTATTAAATATGCATTCTCCTAATGTGTAATATTATATCTTTTTAAAGTTTAATCTTCTTCGTATTATCTCCACAGAACTTGATATTGGTGAAGAGATTAAAGCTCAACTGGCACACTCGGTACCCCGTAAACTAAGAGCAGAACAGTGGGTTCGAGTTCGAATGTTATGAAAGTGAGTTCTGAGTTCTTTACCCTACAATGCGATGGGCCTAGCACCCGCATGGTGAATCCGCGTAATGCCAATATAAGTAGTTTCTTTATCAATAGTGTATATTATACACTATTCATAAGACTTACACATCAGTTCTGACATTAGAGATGTATTTGGTGCTTTCTACCCTTGAAAAGGTAAACTTACCTGAAAATAAAAACAAAAACCATTAAAAACATTTGAATAAATAAAAATTGCACGTTATTAATTATATACATTATATATTAATATGACAAACTTGTCATAACATATTGTATAAAACAAATACAGGTCAAGTCGTTTTAAAGCCATTGTTTCAGTTTCTGGAAAATTTTCAATTGATTCTTAATTTAAAAATATATAGATACTATTTTATGTTATCGAGTTTTTCGTTTTGAAAAAGATTAATTCTTTCTTAACCAACTTCGAAATACAGAATTCAATTCGATTGTATTTATTTTCAATATGTAAATTAAAATATTTTTTAAAAATAATATTGTGATATAGTTGGAAAGTGTCTAATTGTACATAATTTAATTTAAATTATTAAAAAAAGTTTACTATATTTTTTTTTTTTATTTCATCCATTGCGCCAGTTAAGTTTCTTAAATAAGCTGACAGCAGAAAAAATAATTATATACTGCTAGACTGTCTCAACCAATGTCGCAATCACGTATGATGCTTAAATATATAATAAAAAAATCCGAAATGGGCACAACAATACACATAAGTAGTTTATTTATAACAGCAATTTACACTTCCCCGGGACGCCGATTAGGACGTCTGATTCAGATTAAGTGGTCGCTCTAGATCTTTAGTACTGAGTGTGTGACTCCAGTAGGAAGATTCCTTAATACCTTCATCCTTTGGGTAGGTACTGATGATTGTATGTCATAATTTAGACTTCTTGTTAAAAACCTATATTTAACTTTTTAATATTTTTACTGGATTTCTTTACGTGGTGAATTGAATTCCGCCGATCATTACGCAATGCCTCAAGAACTCGGAGAAAAGTGGGGGAATTTTCGTAATGTTGGAATCTCTTAACATTAGGTTCCCAGGTCCCCCCAGTCTGTGCCTGCTACGAGATACAGAGTGAAGCAAAAAATAATATTTTTTTTGTCTAAAATCGATAATTTAAATATGAATATTTCTCCAATTGGATCAGACACATTACCCTTACAGCAAGGCGATTCTTATACAATTAGAATAGAATCGTATCAGTAGTTAAATAGTTTATTAACTTTATTATTTTGAATATAAATAAAAAACACCAAAATTAAAAATGAAATCAATAAAAAAATCACATTATAATTTTATTTACTTTTACTATAAAATAATATAGGTATAACCTACAGTTTAAGCCTATAGGTCAAGCAAAGACTACGGATACAACTGGGAAATAACAAGAAGTAAATGTCTTTATGATACCACAAGTGTTTACGTTTCACTTGTACAGTGAAAAATGAGCAATCCACTTTACTTTATTGCAAAAAAGCAAATAAATGTTGCAAGTTGTGACACAATAAATAAACTAAATGGAAGCATTTTAAAAATATATATATATTTTCTTTGTACTTCACGCTTTTGCCCGCTTTAGCAAAGTAGGGAGAGGGAACCTATTATTAAGACCTTCCCCAATTTTCGCCTATGTTATTATGTCGCCTATGGTATTTTTTATATTTGTGCGTCGATTTTTCCGTCATTTGTGGACAACTTTTTTTTTCTGTTTGAAATTTCGCACTTTTCCACTGGTCCTACGAGTATGTCAGAATCTGATTATGGACACCCATGGTAATCGAAAGAAGCCCTTGAATTTATAGGTATGTACTATGTGTTTTATATCTTCTTCTTGTAATAATCACATATTTAGTTGTTGTAGTCATCATCTAACGTCATTACTGAGCTGATGATGATGATAGAAGAATGATGTACTCCTCAACGATTAGGAGTAAGGGTGCAATCTTTTAAAACCACGACTGGCCTCAACATATCTATTTACACCGAACAAGAGCCATAAAAAAAATTAATTTTTTTATGTTGGCAGTGACTTCAAAATAACGGATTTTAAATAGTAAATAGATACATGAGTATCAATAATATCATTTAATATTTACTTTGAAGTGATTAATGTATTATTTTCTACAATTATATTTTGTTTAGATTTAACAAAATAGTTTTAAACTTTACTAACACTAAGCATATAAGTTCAATTTTTTTTTATTTATTATTCAAGACATATTTATTAGTACTAGATTTTATCTGTATCTGTCTCTATTTAATATGATAAAGAAATCATATTTAACATGACAAAGAAGTGTCCGATGTAACTCTGATACAGTGTATTATATGAAAACGACGACGAATGACGAATAAATGTCAATTTATGTATACGTAGATATACCCAGTTATCATAACAGATGTATCTAACAAAACATATTCAGGCTTCCCCATGTCTGGAAATAGAAAATTGTGTGTAAATATTTTTAAAATATTTTTGGCTGTATAAATAATTATTAATTATGCCAAATGAGCATTCCTATAAATTCCAAGAAAACTAAACATGCAAATCAACTTAAAAACAAGTAGCTAATAAGAAATGTGTAAAAAGTGTGATATAATTATATGACTTAGAAACAAAATTGAATCAGCTACATTCATTAACGATTTTAAATTTATATCTAATAAATTTAAAATCGAGCGAAACTAATCGTTAACCTTGTAGGAGACGCCATTGCTTGAAAAACCATGGAAGGGGTTAGATGAACCTTCACTGCTCATTGCGTTTTATGTATACAACGATGTGTACTAGTTTCTCGCTTCGACTTTGTTCCTCGTTCCCGTTGAAATTTCTGGAATTCCTCCTTATATATCCTTATTGTTCTCCTTAGATATCCTTATTGTTTCCCTATGATACCCCAAGGACTTTCATTTCAAATTCCATTCTACGCCGCGCCGCTTAGTTTTGTCTGTCTGTATGTAGTCTGTACGTTGTCTGTCAGTAACTTAGTTACGGAAAAGTTTATTATAATACAAGTAAGGATTTGTCACCATGACATAGAGAGACTTATTACTAATTTGGTGGATAGTGGGGAACGGAAATGTTTTAATGGGAAACAGAATGATTTTGCACTAGCTTATTAGTTTATCTCTACCCTAAAAAAAGACTTTGCCTGTACTCGTATACGAGTTGCTTGTGGGTTCAATCGCCACTTAGTGGAATTATATTTAAATTTATTTTTTTTATTTCCCCGCTCTAAGTGAGTTCACTTTTGAGTTTCACTACTCATCACACAATGTAGGAGAAATCTTGGAGCACGCTATGCAGAAATAAATCTTTTTTCTTTTTGTACGCTCACTTCGTTTTTTCTTTACATTCCTGTATTACTAGCAATACACGTTATATCGTCTACCATATCTATACCTAAATTGTACCTATGTATGGAAAGAAAACCTGTTAATTTTTTATTTATATATGTTTACTTAGTATTATCTTCTTTTTTTATGTACACGTAACTTTACTCCACTTTTCTCTTTTTATATTTTAAGTCCTTTGTTTTCATCAAAGGCAAAAGCCTGTAAGAGATTGCATGAAGCAATAAGGCCGCCTTTGCATACTTGTTTTTATTTATTGCTTCTCTGTGCCATTTGTATCTCTTTTCATTATTCGTGTACAATAAAGTATAAACTAAACTAATTTAACTTATCTTTATAATTATTTTTTAATAATTATTAGTACAAATAAATCTAAATAAATTAAAAAATGTGAATAAGACAGTAAAACTAACTTAAAAATGCCTTATTTTATATAATGATAGATATTTTTTGTTTCAACAATATTTAGTGATCGATAAACATTACGATGCGTGACGGTCGTCCCTTGTAAACAGTTTCTTACAACTAAAAATTAGCTACGCCTTTATTTATATAAAGAAATAAACTGAGAATACTTAAAGATGAGAAAAGACGAGGAAGGGTTCCTTGTCATTATCAATATCTATGTAATAGAAGTAGTAATAGTATTTGCTCTTATAACTATTTCAAGTGTAACTAACTATCACAGTTCATGAGATACAGCTTGGTGACAGACCTTCTGTCTGACATCGTTTTAACTTTTCAAAAGCAGACCCGCGCGGTTTCGCCTGCTTGAACTATACGAATATTTAATTAATATATCAAGGCCAGTCGTGGCGCAGTGTCACAAAGTGTGACTGTAAAACCGATTGGTTGTGGATTCGATCCCCACTCGAGGAGATGAAATATTTACTTAATTTTATATTTCCATTTCTTCGCTCTGGTATCGAAGTTAAGCGCGGCGTTGAGTTCCGCCACCCAAGACGCAATGCCTTCAGGACTTGGCGAAAGTGGGGAACGGAGTGTCTTAACACTAGGTACCCTCTGCCTACCATGCTGTATGCTGGATACAGCGTGAAGCTAATTTAATTTAATTTTAATTAATATATTTATTAAATTATTTTCAATTTACAATGTGAATAGTAAAAAAATATAAACCTAAATAGTTTAAATAAACCAAATAAGTAATAAGTAGATATAAGTAAGGGTTACAATAACATTATAATATAAAAAAAATATATCTAACTATTTCGTATGTAGAATATTTCAATAAATAGTATATTAATTACTGAAGAAATCTAAACAAAACCAGCATTATCAATGTTATCAACCTAAAATAAATATTTAAAAGGATCCAAAATTAGAAGTAACTCGAAATATAATACCAGAATAAAACAAAACTAAATAAATACTTAATCTAACCAAGAAATTAAAGAAAACTAACTAATCCACTACCCGAATAAGCGAAGAGAATAAAACAAAAATGTGAATTAATAACAAACAGCAAATAACCACATAAACATTAGTATATAGTAGATCGAAAATGTATGAAAATTGAAACAAACATCGATTTCGTCTGCCCGTTCGGGGTCTGCCATGCGGCATTCCGTAATCAAGCGCCGCACACCGCGCAGCTCTCTCTAGGTCATTTTGAATTTATAACATTAGCGTATCAATAGATATTTTCTGGGTGGGGGGGAGCTTTGAGGAAATTAAAAAAAAATAAGGAAAAAAGTAGCCTACGTTCATCCCAAGACCCTTAAGTAGCTCGATATGAATTTTATCAGCGGCCCAGCGGTTCGGCCGTGATGTTGTCACAGACAGACAGAGTTACTTTCGAATTTATAATATTAGTATAGAGAATTATGTAAAAAGCCTTAGCTTATTTGGGGCATAAGGTAAATTGCGTTATGAGATTGCGTATATGCATCCTGCCTCCTTTATCCTTATGTTACAACCGACGTCAGACAAGTTTAGCATTTTGGCTGAGCAGAACAGGTTTATATAACATTCATCTTATAAGTGGGGCTATAAAAAGTTTTACATAAAATTAATATGTTATTTCGATGAATATTTGTTAACATTTAAAATTATTATTTTTTATGTTAACTTGAAATTCAAGTATACATAAAAAATGTATAGATTTGGGCCGCGGCTTCTGTCGCTTACGTGTCGACCACACCAATATGCACTATAATACATACGAACCTTCTTGAATCACCATGTCACTACTAGTGGAAACTACATTAAAATGTCTCAGTTGCTAAAGGGATCCCGCGATTTGTGGGAAAACACCAGAGAATCTTAGTAAAATATCAGAGGTTACAAAAAAATTGAGTTAGGGTACTTGATTCTTCTTAATTCTTATTAAAGACTAAAGACTTCTCTATCTATTAAAGACGCGACGTAAGCTGCATTTCTGTTGATGTTATCACAATAAATCGCTAATCACTGGAGATGTTGTAAATAGAACTTGTGATAATTAGTCACACACGATTGCTTCTCACAATAATATTATAAATATTAACTAACTAATATACATATAAACATAATACATATTTAAATCAAATTATTCATATATTTTTTATTAAAAATATCGATATACATATATGTAATATGCGATTTCCTTTAAAATGCAAATATCTGATATCACAGGTGAATTTTAAGAAATAATATTTATGTTTAGAGCCGTCTTGGCGCAGCTGCGCAGTGTCAGACTGGAAACCCCTTAAAATTACCAATAAATATTCATAATTGAAACGCTCGGTCTGACAGCAAGACATTTGGTGACGTTGATTTCTGCTACTCAATACGCAATGTATCGTAAATTAAGCAGAAATTGATGATAAACTTACCTAACACTAGGTAAACTTAACAACTCTTGGCTCACCCTACTATTTGCGGAATACAGCGTGAAATTAGAACAGACTATTAATATGTACTAAAAAATAGTTTTTGTTATTAAATTAACTAACTATAAAGAGCTAAGAATCCATACCTATATTATAAATTCGAAAGTAACTCTGTCTGTCTGTCTGTCTGTCTGTCTGTGTCGCAATCAGGGCCAAACCGCTAATTCAATTGTAATAAAATACTCATACAGAGATACTTGAGGGTCTTCGGATGAACATAGGTTACTTTTTTTCTCATATTTGTAATATTGTCGATATATACTAATATATTAAAATATTTTTCAATTTGACAGGCAATTTATTCCGCCATGTTAATAACAACCGACCGTTGCTAAGCAACGGTTGCTAAGCTTGCTTAACGTATACATGGCGTGCGCCGACTCAACCTTATGAGATACATAAAAATAATGTTTTACAAAAATATTGTCCTTTAAATAATGTTTAAAAAAGTCCGCGATACATGTTGATATGATGTTTATCTCTGAAGCTTGAGCAAAGTAACAAAGTAGCAACAAGTAACCATTTTAATTAATTTACTTTATATTTATCGGGTTTTTGTTGTATGTATTTTCTATAATTTGATATTGATCCTTATGAAAAT
>JAATLQ010007637.1:0-22201 GCA_013421005.1 Heliconius erato x Heliconius himera | reverse complement strand
ATACATGGCGTGCGCCGACTCAACCTTATGAGATACATAAAAATAATGTTTTACAAAAATATTGTCCTTTAAATAATGTTTAAAAAAGTCCGCGATACATGTTGATATGATGTTTATCTCTGAAGCTTGAGCAAAGTAACAAAGTAGCAACAAGTAACCATTTTAATTAATTTACTTTATATTTATCGGGTTTTTGTTGTATGTATTTTCTATAATTTGATATTGATCCTTATGAAAATGAATATGATAGTCACTTTTAGCATTTCATCTAAATTGAAATTATAGTTCACTGTATAACATTCTAATAAATAATTAAGGAGATGTCACTGATTCGAAATGACCTAGCTTACGAGCGGCATAGTATGACCGACGCGAATGGGCAGATGACTTTGACGGTTTTGTAAATTTTCATACATTTTCGAACTACTGATAATTTTTATGTAATTATTTGCTGTTTATAATTAATTTCTACTTTTCTTTGGTTCTTCGCTTATTCGAGTATTAGTTAGATTTTCATGAATTTCTTGGTGTGGTGTAAGTTGCGGCCCTGCGCGGCATCGGTATAATATTATTTAAGTACTAGCGGCTCGCCCACGGCTTCGCCCGCTTAAAATACATGATTATTGATTTAATAAGCACAATTGATTGACAACTATAATTACTTCTAATATGATTTTTTACGACATTATCGTCGAATTAAAGAATTAAAGAATAAAGAATTTTTGATTGTTTTAAATAAAAAAATACGACCATTGTTGGTATTTGATATTTATAAAATATACATAAAGCTAATTTATTACACGTATATATATTTGTAACTTTATGTTCTTTTTACCTATATAATATACGTCTCATCATAATTCTAAAACTCTTAAATGTGCTGATGTCAGTGAATAATTTAATCTACTCTTTCAGAAACAGCCTTAAATGTTAAATTATTGATTTGAAGGATACGTAATATTCTTTGCAAAATCTTTAGCCAAGAAACCAGCGCGGTTGCTATAAAATATTATACGCAGGCAAGCTAACGTCTTGAGTTCATTCAAATGACGATAACTTTTTTTTTAATGAACCGATTTTGATGAACTAAGTACTTTAGTAGTTAAGTTAAAACAAAGCAATTGGTGAAATTTTCAAGTAAATCTGTTCAGTACTTTCAGAGAAAAATGCGGACAAAAATATATCGACAGACAGACAAGAAATAAAAAAAAAATATTTTTGCTTTCTATTATCCTATTAAGGTGTCCCTCTATCCATTTCAGTCAACATTACTAAATGTACAAACAAAATATTTTTACTGTCTAATATATAGAGATAGAGATTAAAAAGAGAATTGTTGGTTATTTCATCTTGGTTGGATGGTTATTTATACCGTTGTTATACACTTAATAAATTGTGGTTATAGTTTTTTGGGATTCTATTTGATATTGCTCGCAAAACTTATCATATTTAATGTAGAAAGGACTTTAGTAATTTCATATAATATCTATGTACGCGCGCAAGGAAAACGAGTAAAAAGATTTTTCCCGGGTAAATTAGTAAAATCGATCACTGAAAGTCCAATAAAAATTAATTCAGTTTTTCTGGATATTAGCTCGGGGAAATAGAAAGACGGACAGAGACAAAATTATTAATAATGTAGCTGGTTTTGTTTAGTTTTTTTATTAATATTTTACTATGGTTCCGTTTACTTATATTTTTTTCATTTAAATTAGTTAGATATTTTCAAAAACAATTTCCTAAATATATATATAAGCCTATAAGCATTCGTAAAGTTTAAGCGGGCGAAGCCGCGGCCGGGTCCGCTAGTATTTAATAAAGAAAACATTTACAAAGGAGACTGAAACTATTCCATACATTTTTGGGCCCAGAATGTAAAGATATGAAAATGGTATGATTTAATAGATTTAGGTACATCATTCCCTCCCTGAAATCTGTATTAATTTTGGCAATCTGAGAACTGAGTTATTAGAGATTTGATAAAAGTGAGGTTAAGTTCGCAGCACAATTTCTTGAATATCAACTTCTATAAAATATGTGATTACTGAGTTGTTTAAGCATTAATGTATATTATTTATAAATAAAACACATTTTAATGAATATTTTATTCTTCTTCTATCATCTATTATTAAAATGTCATCTAAGAAGTGTGCAGATGGAACTAAATTATTTTGGTATCTAGCCCAACTAAGGTATGGTACCTTATATATATATTACTCATAACATGAGCACAGCAGCCTACCATTCGTCTTCCTACAATACAATTGCAGTATTTCATAGCAATAGCTTCCCTTCCTATACGAAAGCTGTCAATTAAAATGTAACAGAAATATATTTTCCTGCTTATATGTCGGGATTATATCACACCTCTAAGTAACCAGGTTGTGGTGGTTTTCATCGTCTAAAGGTCGTCGGGCTAGGCTATCCATTGGCTATCCCACAATTCACACAGCGATTCATATCCATAGCGTGGCGGTCGTAAGATCCAAAAGATTTCAGAGTCCAGTGGGGAAGTGAGGGTCGTAGAAAGTAGGCAGAGTCAAAATCCGAGAAAAACAAAACAGTAGTCGTTGAAAATGTCAAACAAACGGGAAAACATTCAAAACGTCGATGCGTTATGACACGGACGTAATGACAGAAGCAAATGTTTTTTTTTAATGTTTTTTATTTAACGGCCTGATTTTGCGATGACAAACAGAAGCAAAAATGCAAAAAATCATTAGACAAGGTGTGATTGTCAATCAGCTGTCACATCTCTGATTTAAAATATGATTGATTTTAATCGATTAAAGATCTAAATCTTATTTTTTTTCATTTTTCTCCACTTCCAGAATGTCAATTAATTTATTATTTGCTATTCTAAAAATAAAAAAAAATTGTAATTTTTTAGATCACATCTCAATTCTTTACGTGTAGGCCCAAAAGTTTCATTCTCCTTTCAACACTAAGATTGTCACCTTAATTCCGGCGAAACGCCTACGATAGTTGAATGTTAATGAAAAGCGATGTTTTAAACATTTTCCTGTTGACTTCTACATGCAATAACCATTTGAAACGTCCTTAGATCAAGATAGGATTTTTCCTTATATGCTACAAGATTTCAAATTAATCTTTATGATGCTTTAAATAGCTTTATAAAATAAATCTCACTGTTTACTTTTTCTTTAGGTAACGAGACTACGAGAAGTATGTTTATAGTTTACAAACCAGTAACTTTATTTTTATCTTGCTTGCTGCTTGCTATATATAAGAAGGAAAAAAAGCGTGGCATTTACTTCCCCCACTCAATACGTGATGTGGGGGACGGAGTGTCTTACTTAACATTAGGTTCCCTTTGCCTACCTTCCTATCTGCGGAATACAGTGAAGCTAAAAAAAAACTTGAAGCATGTTGCAGATAAAAAATAAAAGGCATACAAAAATATAGCTAATAAATAACACCTGCTGCCGTACGTCGTTAAAAACATTATATATTTAAATAAATAAATGTAAATAATGCTGTTAAATCACTATCATTTGTCGTGACAACTAAAACGAACGATACGCCACGTTCTTTTTACTGGTGCTACCATATAATTTGCTATCTTACCTGCACTTAGAGAATATTTTTTTAAATTTCTAATATTATTGTTTATATATTTATAATTTATTATATATTTGTATCCGAACATTTTCGGAACTGCCAGATTTGAATGAAACTTTTTTCGGTTTATAACCAATAGGTTTTTACAGATGTAAAATAAAATGGCGCCTTAGTAAAACTTTTTTAATACGACGAACATTTCCCGGTGACATATAAAATCGAGGCAGTCGTCCAGGGGCAGAAGCGTGCGACTGTAAACGAGACATGTTGTGGGTTCGAGTCCCACTCAAGGAAATAAATTAAAAAGGCACTAAATGCGGTCTTAAAAATAAGAAACGAAGTTGCTGGCACAACCTAGTATTGTAGTCAATTACGTTCTGCATTCACATTACCTACATCTACAATTAGACATGGCTGCTACAAGTTGTTGTAAGCAAATAAAATAACATTTATGTAATATATGAATCAGTTGACTTTTTAAAGGGTTACAATGGCAAGTGGAATTTTAAATATTTTTTTTAAGGATAAAAAGGTTTTATTTTTTTTTGTTTACTTTTATCAATCTAGAAAACAGATTGATTTTAATTAATTTATTTTAATTTATTAAAAAAAATATATAAAAGTAAATAATCTAGGCACACCTAGATAATATATATTTTTATACTTATTAATTATTTGTCTAGTGTATCCGGAAAAATTCAAAACTGTATCTTAGTCATTGTATCCCTATTCAACAAGGATGATATTACAAAGAACTTCCTTACATCCTCGCTTCTACACCGACAACAAAGAAATTATGAATCATTAAATCAGATTTTTAATTGTGTAATATTAAAAACATAATTTCCTGGTTTCTTTTCATAATAATGCTATAAATATTTAAATTAAATTAAATCAGCTTCACGCTGTATCCCGCTCACATCAAGGTAGACAGAAGGAAACCTAAATTTAAATAAATATTTAATTTCCTCGGGTGGGGATCGAACCCAGAAACAGTCGTTTTTACAGTCACAGATAGTGCCCCTGCGTCACGACTGGCGAATTCAAATAAATATTAACTTTAATCATTTTATTTCAATTGCGTTAATGCATCACCTATATATGTCACCTAAGTCTATATCACCTAACGCCCAATATTAATAACCTATCTCCAACGTCAATCTTAGATTGTTTCATATATCTATCCAATCTAGAGATTGGATAGATGTATGAAACAATCTAAGATTGACGTTGGAGATAGGTTATTAATACTGGGCGTAAGTCTCCATAATTACTTTATAGGTCTCAGCCCACATTCTACCTATTATCTTAACCTGCGGCTTCGATGTCATATCGTTGTAACGTAATGTTCCTTTAGTCTTTGTTGATAAATATACTTTTCAACACAAAATATATTTTAGTAGTTCTTGAGATTAGCACGTCGAACCATACGAACTCTTCAGCTTTATATACTAAGTATAGAAGTATAAATTGACATGACACTTAATTGTGGGCTTCTTGACCATTTCTAAAGCTACTGCTTTCTCCTCCTGTAGTCGAGATTTGTCACTATAAACATAAACATAGCTTACAATTTACTTAAATGTATGTGAAAGATATATAAATTATACACTTTAAGTTATTTTTATAAAAGTCACCCAGCAAGTACCAAGTATTTTACATATATATGTAACCGGGGAATACCCTACAAAGATGGAATCAACGACCGCAAAGTGTATATATTATAAATAATGAGCGTTGAATACAGCAGATTTAATCCTCGATAAACTTGTTATTAATATTAAAACTATACATAGCATATTTTATAAAATAAAACTCTATTATTGACTAATTTTGATAGCAATTTTCGTTTCGAAGTAAGCCTCAATAACGTAAGTCAATCTTTAAGTTCAGTACATAAGCTCCGTACACGGACTTATCTGAGGAATTCTGAAGGCATTGCGTGTTGGGTGACGGAACTCAACGCCGTGCTTTGCCTTGATATTAGAGGCAATAAACGGAAATCATAAATATTTCATTTTCTTGGGTGAGAATCTAACACATGACCAGTCGCACGCTTGTGCCCCTGCGTCACAACCGGTCTATATGATTAGCTTACATATTACAAAAAAATATATATTTTGAGTTTTAAAAACATATGACTACGTGTGTATTGCATTCATTAAACAATATTTATTTATATGGAAAATGTATTCATTTAGCACAAGCTGTACACGTGATACGTTACCTATCGGTTGCAACATCTATACTTGTAATAAAATCGTCACTGATCGGTCGGTGTCTGTACATGTCAGATAAATTGCAAAAACGGTTACTGAAGACGTTTACAAGTTTAAAAAAACCCAAAAGAATGGTTTTTTACAATTATTGTACGTTTTTTTACGGTTATCTCAGATTAGCTTAGCTTAGCTTAACCAATTCAAATGTAGTTTTCACAATTGTATTTTGGCTAGCATTTTTAACATTAAGTGTTTGTTTTATTTCAATTGGTTCATAAATAGAAATATTACTTCCATATAAAGTTGTGCATGCGACAATATTGCTACAAAATAAATATTTTATTGAATTGGTTGAAACTTTTGCTATCAATGTATGGATCCTATTACCTTTAAAAAGATAATATTATTAAATAATGAAAATTATTCAGAAGAGAAAATAAATAATTGTATTGTATATGCGGGCGAAGCCGCGAGCGGGTCGCTATTCTTCAATATATTTAAATATATTCATATGCAGTTGTGTTACAAGTGCAACGAGTAAGATAAAACAAATATAAACTGGTTTGCCTCTTTTGACAAAACTTTTATGGACATACTTACATAACTTTCTATAAATTACTGTAATTAATTTTACTCTTGGGTAATTGGTACATTTTGCCCAGAATAATGTCTGTTAGGGAAATTGGTTGAGTCCTATCATCAAGTAAGCAATTAAAATAGTTTAAAAAGGAGAACGGAGTAAAATGTATATGAATAAGCTTCTTGAGGAGGCCAGTCGTAGCGCAGCGACAGGAGGTGTGACTTTAAAACCGATTGGTTGTGGTTTCGATTCCCACTCGAGGAGATGAAATACTTACTTAAATTTATATTTCCATTTCTTCGCTCTGGTGTCGAGGTTAAGCGCGGCGTTGAGATCTGCCACTCAACACGCAATGCCTCCAGAATTCGGCAAAAAGTGGGGAACGGAGTGTCTTAACACTAAGTTCCCTCTGCTTACCCTGCTATGTGCGGGATACAGCGTGAAGTTGCTTTGAACTTCTTTTTACTCCGGCAGATGACAAAGATTGTAGAAAATGGCCCGAAAGATATGACAGTTTTTTTAGCTTCCTGCTATATCCTCCATAGCAGAGTAAACAGAAGGAAAACTAGTGTTGAAACATTCCGTTACCCATTTTTCCGCCGCAACCTCCGATATGAGAGATTAAGGCAACAAATATAATATGTACAAATTGAACTTTTTTTATAAATTAATAACAATTATTAACATTTAATGCACAACCATTTGTGGGCTATAAAAATAATTGCTTGTGAGTGGAAATTCCGAGTTTAGTCGATTTCAAGTATAAATGAAGTAAAAACTTTATATCTCAACTCATTTACGTTTTATATGTCATTTTGCAAGCAATTTTGAATAGTAAAACTTACAATAAGCATAAAAAAAATTAGAAACAATATGGATTTATAAAAAAAAGTAAAAACTATGAGGCCAGTGGTAGCGCAGTTGCACAAAGTGTGACTGCAAACGCGACTGGTTGTGGGTTCAATCCCCACTCGAGGAAGGAACTATTTCTTCGCTCTGTAGTCGAGGCAAAACCGCGGCGTTGAGTTTCGCCACTCATCACGAAATCCCTCCAGAATTCGGCGGAAAGTGGGAAACGGAGTCCGTTCTCTGTGACTACACCGCTAGGGAAAGTCTAAGCATGAAGCTTAGTTAAGTTAAGTAAAAATTATGATTTTCACTGAGAAAGTCCACGTTTTAAAAATGAAGACTCGTAAATAACTATTGATGGATACCCGTGTATTTAGGCTCAATTTTTAGGTCAACGTGCAAATTATCGGGTTGAATGAACCACAATGAACAGGTTCTATAGCTACTGGTTTCCCATAATGATGATAAATTTGTTCTGCAACTTAAGTAAATTTTACTAGCTACGTGTAAAATTTTCTTATCTTGTGACTGCAAAAGCAAAGGTAAAGTAAAGTAAAGTCAATATATTCATAAAGAATAATTTTATGAGTTGATTAAATAAAAATATTTAAAAAAATAAATTTCAAAAATCATGCATGGGTGTTGAGTAGCGGAACTTTGCGTCGATTTCGACACGAGAACGAGGAAAAGAAAATATTAAAGATCTCATTTTTTCAAGTGAGTAACGACCACACTTGCCGCGTTTAGTTGTCTCAAAGCAATCTCTAAGGGTCAAAAATTTATTCCATTACCATGATTATAAATAAATTTAAACGTATTCTTGAAATAAATATAGCCTTCACGCGCGATTAAGTAGTTGACGCACTTGATTTTATTCTTATCGTGCTAAAAGTAAATTGTAAAATTAATTATTCAACGTTCTTGGTCTAGCTGTCAGTGACTGCGAAAGCTAAGCCCAAGTAAGTAGTTTCGATTTCCAGTGAAATTAAATATATGTCTGTATATTATATAGACATCGAGAAAGATAGAGTATAAATCTATGAATATAATTACATTGTAACTGATCGCTGTCTGTACATAATTCGAAGATATATGAGAAAGTCTATTTTTCCTGGCGTCATATATCAAAACAACAAAAATTATTGTCAATTTATCAGTTTGTCTGTGCGCTTGCGCACGCCTATCTCAGAAACGGCTAAACCGATTTTCATGCAGTTTCCCCTGTTATATTTTGGCAAACTACAGTGTTATTATATATGGTATGTTAATATAAAGTATTTTTTTCGACAAAATTGTCACAAAAAAAAAAATATTCAATTAGTTAAAAATTGGCTTAAATTTTTCGATGTTATTAGAGAACACGAAAGTAATTCAGATTAGTAAATAAATAATTATGAAGTTCAAGTGGGCGAAGCCGCGAGAAGACCGCTAGGTGTATTCTTAAGTGCACTAATCCTACTAATATTATAAATGCCAAAGTTTGTGAGGATGGATGTCTGCTCCGCGAAAAAAGTAGTCAACAGATTTACATGAAACTTTACAGTTATATATCTTATACATCAGAATAATACAAAGGCAACGATTTATGTAAACATTTTGTATCATTTTTGCTATAATATAATAATAATCTAAACCAATGGTTCCCAACCAGTGGTCCGCAGAAGCCTAAATATGGTCCACGATCGATTTTAATTTTATGACTAGGGATGGTGAGGCGAAGTTTTTGTTTAGTTATCACCGTTAATTTTTATTATACCTACATGAATAGTGGTCCGTGCTACCAAGAATGATATAAAAGTGGTCCTTGATCATGATAAGGTTGGGAACCCCTGATCTAAACGGATGAAGCGCGCACTTTTGCTGCGTATAGGTACTAGTTATGTACGAGTATACGTACCGAAAGGTAAATTTGTTACATTTATTTTATTATTGATTGACCAATCCATGTAAAAAACAATATAGTCTAATAAAGAATGTGAATCACCAAAAATCCAACAGTACAAAATTTTTTCACGTGTTGTTGTCTAATAAGGCCTAGAGCTTGGAAAATTACCCATTAAACGCTATAAATACGTGACTAGAAACTATATAATGTGAACCTTCCTTTATGTCCTATAGCATCACAGCTATAAAACCAGTATTGTAGGTTGTTATATAAATTAACATAGAAATGACAAAATATATAGCTTATTATTTTGTGTAGTATAGTTTTAATCTTAAATATTGTGTTAATTAATAAAAAAATATATTCCCATGCGAAATAGTACATATTAAACTGATCGTAATTTAATTTGTAATTAGAGTAAAATTAAGATTCCAAAGGTTATAAATGTTTATTTTATAAAGTTACGAAAAAACATTTAGAGGATTAGAAAGTAAATAAATAAGATACAGGAACTTAAAAAGGTGAAAGCCTAGTGGCCCACCATTTAATCAAACTGGGTGGATAGGTTGGCTGCACAGACTGACTTAACCGCGTGCAGAGTTCAATTGTAAACATTCTTGATCCAAGTTTAAGAAACGCATTTTTTTATTTTATATGTTTATATGGCTGTTGGTTAGTACAACTAGTACAAAGTAATGAAGTAAAGGAATATGTCGCCTTATGTATAAATTATATTCTATATAAGTTTATTGCATCAAATTCATACATAATAAAAAATATATTTGGAAATTTTATTAACTACGATGGACTTATCTCTAGAAAAGATCTCTTCCAGAAACAATTTGCCGGCCTTTAAAGTGCTATGCATACATAGAGCTTGGTGTTATCCATAGCACCCCGAATGTCCTACGTGATATTCAGCAGCGCACTAACCGTGCTGTGAAAGGTACGGAAACCGAATTGGTATGGACACAGTAGATTGTTAGAGGAGAGCCCAAAAGTAAAGTTGATTTCGATAACTCTGAATAGGTTGGTAAGGATAGATGTAGGACGATAATCGGTGACGCTAGTGGGACTGGAGATTTTTGATAAAGGAATGTCATAGACATACTTCCATTGTGCAGGAAAAGCATTAAATGTCATTGAGAAAATATTAATGTGGGTGACCACTGGTGCAATGTATTTCAACACACGGATCACGTCAAGGCTGATATATTTCTAAAGGCTTTAATGGATATGGATTTGATGCACTTCTTGACTTCAACTTCAGAGATAGAGACTGGTAGGACAGTAGGAGATAGAGATGTCAATGTTTTAGATTTAATTAAAGGACTTAAATTAAATAGTGGTGTCGTAAAAAATATTTACATCATGAAAATTCAATTGCACTGAATGAATATGTTTGGTTTTGACTACACCAAACGAATCTAAGAATCTTCAAACTTGCACTTGACTGAGATTCTGAATATCAACGTTTAGTATCCTACACATTCTGTTGTATGCGGTAGCTTTCTTGGCAAGGATATTTTTTATTTCTAGTTTTAGCTCTATCACGTTTACACATCGTTCTTTAAATAACTGGTGTTAGCCAGGAAGCAGGTGCATGCTTTATACTAACCGGTCTCCCAGGGGCATGTGTGTCGTAAATGCGATCACTTCAGTAGTTAAAGATTCTACCATATTGTCGATATTTGTTGATGACATTATGGGTGACCAGTCGATAGGCTTATTTTATATTTATTTTGTAAAATTTTAAAAATTTACTATCGTCCATTATATTATATTTTTTGCATGGAGAATCGCAGTCGCACCTCAGTTAACATATAAATACTTTATGAAATAATATATATTAAATAAAATTTAAACAACATTTCATCCAATCGTAGTAAACGACTCGCTAATAATTATTTACACAGCTGCCTCTCGTTCATTTGCGACAGTAGAGCAGACACTTTCGAATACAATAAATTTCATATAATAAACCTGAATATTAAAAGTTATTTGTGTTAAAGTTATGACCATATAACAGGATTGGCAAAAGCGAAGGTCAAGAGAAACGCTTAACTTTCGAATGCCTGGATCTGGAGAGTATTTAAGAACTGAAATTACTTTAAGTGACCATCCCAATATACAAATATAGCGATAAATTTAGTCTTTCCTGCACTATTACAAAATTTGACTGTTTTTCTTAATTCGAAAGCATATTAAAAACTCATTCATCTTATTATTATGAGTGAGCCATAATTTTAATGCAGTAATACGTCATAATTCAGATTTCACTTGTTAGCAGAACTCAAAGCCGCGCTTAGCCTCGACACCAGAGCGAAGAAATGGAAATATAAATTTAAGTAAATATTTCATCTCCTCGAGTGGGGATCGAACCCACAACCAGTCGATTTTACAGTAACACCTCGTGCCGCTGCGCCACGACTGACCTCGCAATATTATAATAATAAATAAAAATGACCAAATTCATAAAATATGTTTGATTGATTCGATGAAATCTAGTTTTATAGATGTGTTACGTTATGCTATACGCCGAGTCGCCGAAATCTATATATCAACAAAATATTTTTATATCGAACTAGCGACCCTGAAATTCTCATCTGAATTACTTTCGTGATCTAATAACATTATCATCTTGAAGACAATATTATTTATTGGTAGCTAAACTTTGTAGCAATATTGTCGTATGTAACTCTTTATACTGACATAACTTTTTTATTTATAAGCCGATCGAAATATAACACGCCATTTCTGCAATTAGAGTGAACAAATGCTCAGACAAACAAATAAAAAATAAATAAAATTATTGTATTATATGAAGACATATGAATAGACATCAATGAGTTACAGTTTTATTATATGTATACATTTAATACTTAATCATGCAACTAACAGATTTAAAAGGTTAGTATGAAATTTGATGCACGTGTATATACTATATAATATAAATTAATGTGTTTTTTTTATAATATATATACATCATAGTATTTTTTCAGACCAGATCCCGTTCCGAAATCTACAGAGAGAAATCTAAACGAGTATAAATAAGTGAATACTAGAATCTGTCTGTGATGATAATTTAAAAAAATACAACCATAATGACTTCATTAATATTAAAGAGCTTATATCAATTAATTAATTAACTTTATACAAATTGCCCACTTAAATTTTTGTTACTTTCTCTTATACCTAGAAATCAATAATAAACATTTCTAATTAAAACCAAATGTCTTTAAAGAAAACCGTCCACAAAGAGACACTCCTATTTTATATATCACAGATCTTATCACAGCTGTCATGATACGTATTATCCAAGCATTAGGAAAAGATTTTCGTTTATAGCAGGGGTTCCCAACCTTATCATGATCAAGGATCACTTTTATATCATTCTTGGTAGCACGGACCACTATTCATGTAGGTATAATAAAAATTAACTGTGATAACTAAACAAAAACTTCGCCTCACCATCCCCAGTCATAAAATTAAAATCGTTCGTGGACCATATTTAGGCTTCTGCGGACCACTGGTGGTCCGCGGACCACTGGTTGGGAACCATTGGTTTATAGCATTGAATCACTTAGAGGAACTCTGGTGCTGCAAACTTTAAATCTTAAGTAAAATCTAAAATTCGTCTTTAAAACAGATAAGATTTAAATAAGTTAATTAAAATATATAATAAAAAACATATAGGTACCTAATATATATATTTTTTTGACGGTTAGAATGATTATATTCCCGCTGCCACCAAATTTATTTAACCTTTAAGGAAAAATAATTTTATTTCAAACATATTTTAAAGAAATATTAATTAAATTCAAATAAAGGAGGAAAACAAAAGTGACTCTATCTGTAGGGGTCTCTAGGTACTCTACCAACATGGCAACACACGAGAAAGGCGTCAAGATAAAAAAAAATTGAGCAACGATATGTTAAAACGCAACATTTCCTGCGAAACAGTATCTCAAGGATGTTGAGATTATGTCAATCAAACATTTATGTATGTTGTATCAGGTTGCGACATGAGATCGTATCTATATTTTAATTATATATATATATTCTAAATTATAATATGTAATATATATCTCGTAAGAATGCATTTCCTACTAGAATTCCCCGAATAGTGCTTTGATAACTGGTTTGACGGCAATAGTTGCATAAAATAATATTATAGAAATAATAAAAAAAAGCGTTGAGGTCCGCCACGCAGTCTTCGAAAGTGCTGAACGGAATGTGGTAACGCTAGGTTTCCTCTGCTTACCCTGATATGTATATAACATAAATAAAAAAAACCATAGTTTTCTTTTTTTTCTAGCTTCACGCTGTATTCCTCACACAGCAGGGTGGGCAGAGGGAACCTAGTGTTAAGACACTCCGTTCCCCACTTCCCCACTCAACCATCGATTACCCATCGATTTACAGTTACACTTTGTGCCCCTGCGCTACGACTGGCCTCAACCAATAAACTGGTAATTTCAAAAAAACCATAGATGATTATTGTAAATTTATATACCGCGTTACAAAATTTCTGAGTCAAAACAAGTAATAAATATAAGAAAGTGACAAGATATACAAAAACATTTATTGGAACAGGATATGTAAATGCAAACTAAAATATTAGTATTCATAAAATTATTTCGTTATTTCTCAAGTCACAACTCGCGATATATATACCTACCACAATTTTTTGTTAACTTCATGCCGTGTGGAATCTGGGAACCTAGTGTTACGTACACTCCGTTAAAATTAACACACCGTTCGCCACTTTCCGCCGATGTCTGGAAGCATTGCGTGATGAGTAGCGAAACTTAACACCGCACTTTTCCTCACCACCAGAACAAGGAAATGAAAATATTAAATCTATCTTTTCCTCGAGCGGAAATCGAACAACCTACCTCGTCTACCGTTACTATTGTGTATTATTCAAAGCAGTGAAACTCACCAGCAAACAGTTTACATTTTCACATATAATTTCGTTCTCTATTTGTATACAAACAAATTAGACGTCCACGTGCAAAATTACATTATGTACCTTGTAAACATTTACACTTGATTGAGCCGCGCGTACCGGAGACCGTATCATTGCATAACTTTGAAAGTAAGTACGTTATAAACAAAAATATACAGTGCGGTCAACGAGTAGTCGTCACTAAGATTGGTTTTTTTGAACTATTCGGCATTTTTCACTTGGGAAGAAAATAATAAAAAAAGTAAGAAAAAATCCTAAAATGAAATCAATGCAGCTAACTTCAGACAAGACACGACACCACGACTTGTTGACCGTGCTGTACATGACTATTACATTTCTGACCGACGCCGACATATTTTTGCAGCTTAGTGAATCAGGGATTCTCAATAAAAATATGTGTTCTTTCATGCATAACAAGTTGTCGTCTGCAACTTCAGCTATATGTGACTCTTTAACCCTATTATTTAAAAACCTATATAGGATAAATAAGAAGGTAGGTTTCTTTTTGCCACTCTCTTTTTCTGCTTCTACACTTTTTTAAAGAAATCTATACGGAAGATTTCATCTATATACATCCATTAGTTTTGGCTGCGTCTTAACGCAGCCGAAACAACTTCTCAACTTCTTCCAGTAAGGAAGAAATATTATGTACACATATACCTACCTGTATAAATGAATAAAATATTTTATTTATTTTTTTATCTCAACACGTCAAATTTTCAAGGCTCTTAAGAGTATAATGATACATTGTTTACCGCTGTACATCTTTTTACGGAAATCTCCGATTTCGGAATCCATCGCTATAATTTATCTAACTAAAGAGACACCACACCACCAGAAACCATAACTAATCTCGTAATCTGTTTTGTGTGTAATTAGACAAGTCTCTTGCATCCTCATATAATTTATATAAATTTTTACTTTGAACTATTTTAATATGTTATTTGATTTTAGAAATTATCAAATGCAATAAATCATAGGTAGACGTCAAATAGCGATTATTTATAAGGCTATTGACTGCACCGCCAACAACTACAAACCACGCTATGGAGTTACTGAACTCTTACGCCTTTCACCAATTGTTTCAATATTTGAAATAAACTTAATTAGACGGCACTTCACATAAAATGTTAGATAAATAATAACAAAAAATTATAATATTGTTGTCGAATTTTTCTATTCTATTCTATTTTTTCCTTTTCTATTTTGGAAGTTACTTACAATTTTTTATGTAGTACCCTTGTGTGCTACCCACAAGACAGTAATTATAAATGCGACAGTTGCGGGTAAGATTCGCTCTCGGGAGTGAGTATTTAATATTTCCATTTTCTCGCCAGAGTAACGAGTCCCGCCACTCATCACGCATCGCTTAAGAATTCGGCGGAAAGTGAGAAACAAAAGAGTCTTAACAATAGATGCCCAGGCTCCTTCTGCGTACCCTACTACGTGCATAATAAAGTGTAAAATAAAAAAATATATAATTTCAAATATATCACGAAGTTTGAATTTTATATTTGTATCAAGATGTACTTTATTAAAAAACCGGACAAGCGCGAGTCGGGATCGCCGATGGTCCGTACAAAAATTGAAAGTTTCGAGCTTTTTGTAAAATTCAAGCTTAGCGTAGCCAGAACCCTTTCATACCTCACTTGAACTAGTGGCTTAACATCAAATTCTGCCTCTTTTTAAGGCTATTATTTTTGGGGATTTAAAAACAAATGTGACTATATTCTTTTTCTTGAACTAGTACTACCTATATATACCAAGTTTCATAATCCTAGGTCAACCGGAAGTATCCTATTAATGATTCCCTTTGTTGTGTTTAAATACGCGTTTTTTAGCGAAATAAACGGCCCTATCTTATTTTAAGTAAATGTAGAATGATTTTGATGATGATGTTTTTTTGGAAATCTTGGGACCGTAAATCTGAATACATAGTTTGAATTTTAACTCGGTATCTCCATGCGCTCCTGAGGTAAAGGCTCTTGACAGAGAGACAGGCAGACGGACGAACGACAAAGCGATCTTATAAGGGTTCCCTTTTTCCTTAAAAGGTATGGAACCTTAAAAACTAACTTAATGATTGAGTCGTTTCTCAAACATTATTACATTTTTTTTAATATATTCTTTTATCTAATCGTTTATTATCTTTTTTCTTTTACATCAAACGACAGTACAGATTTATCTATTTAATCTTTCACTTATATTTCAAGTGTCACAGTAAGATAATTTGAGTGGGACTGTTACACAATATTAAATATTTATTAACAATGTATTTTAAAAACCTTAAGGGAAATTAGATTGAATCAATATTTAAATGGCCATAAACGCTTTCTAGGACATCTTTCGTTTCTTTATGTACAGAAACCATGGTATTTTCTTGAATTTTAGCTAAAAGAAAATCGAACTCTGGTACCCTTTCGAGTGAACACGTAGCTACTGTTCCACGAGGTATTATAGTTTAACACTCTAGTCAAGCCTTCATTATATTGCAAAATCGCTTAAGTCTACCATTACATGGTACACTAGCGTAGATAAGTGTAGCAGACTTCCGTTCTTGAATTCATAATGTTAGTAAAATAGTTTAACGCCATTATGTTTTTCACTGATAATTCCGTTTAACTATAGAAATAACATACAATTGAATAATATATATTTTATTATTTTCTAAATTATGGATTTAAGGTAAATTATTGAATATGGTGAATAGTAATATTCCAATATCGTAGTTATTAAACTTGACATTAAAAGTTGATTTTCCTATAATATTAAACGATTATAATGGGAAAATAAAAAAATAAAAATCAAAGTGTATAACGTGACGTAGTAAGGTAATTGTGGCACAGTACAATAAGCAATGGCTGTGGGTTCGACTGTCACTCTGAGGGATGTATCGTTTTCATTTTACCAATCTAGTAGACTAAAATGGAGCGATGGCGGAGTATCTTAACATTAGGTTCCCCTATCCTACTATATAGGGTTTCATTTGTCTGCACCACCAAATTGCAGATACAAAACTTTTACTTTTGGTTGGCAGACCAACTCATTTTACTTGTGGGAGCTCTATACTTCGAATTGATACTAAAACTGACCATTTCAATTATCGTTTTTTTTTTCGCAACAATATTGTGACTTGCGAGCATCATATCATGGAAATGCAACTAATGCGAGCCGGCAGACCAACTTATTTCAAATAAGGACACGCCATACTTTGAGTATGCACCAAAACTGACCATTTCCCTGATCGTTTTTTTTTTCGTAACAATGAAGCCTCTTCTAAGCTCTATATCTCGGAGTTGCAACCACTGAGAGCAGGCAGACCGAGACCATTCACATGAGGGGACTGCTCTACAACCCATAGAGTTCAATCTGGTCGTATCCGTGATCGTTACGAAAAATCCCGCGACCTCTTAGTCTATTTGTTAAACTTAACTATATTGACATAACATGACATAGTTCGTGGATTGTAATATGTATTTAAATAAATATAGGCAAGCTTTGGTATAGTATTTACTTTTATCGATTATGATCTCAATGTACAGACGGAACACACGGATACATATACATATGTACATACCGACGAATGATCCACTATTTGTAGACGATTTAAAATTCTTACTTCAAGTAGACAAACAAAGTGAACCAACGCCTTAATTTGCGCAAAAAATGCTTGCGCATTTTATTTTTTCTTATGATTACTCATCTATTTATCATGCGGACAGTCTAAGAGTCACTGCCACATTATCAAATGATATACAAAAACAGGTCAAGTGCGAGTCGGACTCGCCAACCTATGTACCGTACCAATATGATGTATGTTAATCAACGGAAGGTAAAATATTTTGTTTAAAATGTGAATATAAAAAAAATGGTAGCTATCTTTGAACAAATTAATAGAAGTTGTTTTGACTGTAACGTCCCGATCGCACTAGCAAGTAGTTACCCTCCTCCATCATGGATGTCAAAATAATTTTCTAACGTTAAAAGAAAAACTAAAGCTAGGTATTTTTAAACATTTTTAAAGTGTTATTCCACACTTAGTAAAGAAAAACACTTATTTAGAAAACGTATAAAAATTTTGAACGCAGCGGGACTCGAACCCGCGCCTCCTGGAAACCGACCAGGCGCTCTGATCACTAAGCCATGAACGCATGTCTGGTATGTATTTCAAAACTACATATAAACTGGCCATAGATGACCGACAAAGATACATCTGAACTTGACATAAATAAATTGATAAGCCACAGTGACGCCTTAACAATATCGTTTAGTATTTACTTAAGAAAATGGCCCTCTATGCGTGTAAATAGTTTTAAATAAAATATTTTTTGATATCATTAAAGTTGACAACAATATTGCTGAAATTAGAGATGTTCCCATCATGTATCTATATTTTTTTCCACCTCGTTGCGTGCTGAGTGGTGAAACTTAACGCCGCATTTTGTCTACCAGAGCAGGAATATGAAGACAATTTAAATAATTTTTTTACCGAGTGCGGATTAAATACACCATCATGTTTAAAATATCATTTTGAGGCCAGTCGTGGCGCAGGCGTAAAATCTGCGCCACTGGTTGTGGGCTCGATTACCACTCTAGAAATTGTAATACTTAATATTTTCTTTGGGAAGTGTCTTAATAGGAAAAAAGTATCTTAACACTACGTTCCCTTTGCCTACCCAGCTATGTGCGGGATACAGCGTGAAACTGAAAAAAAAATGTTGACAATAAGATTCTGTGCAGGGGCCACTATGAAAGCCTCAACTTTGAATTAAAATTAAATAAAATACGTATCTTTTACGTGCCAACTATTTCTTCATCCATTACTCTGTGCAAATTAAATGAAAAACTGTATAGTAAAACTTGCATAATTGACAACTGCATCATGTCAACCACTCCATTTCAATATTCAATTAGAAAAACTAATACATCCTTGACATAAATTTTCATATATTGAAAAATAAACTATAACAGTTTGTACTCAGGTGGCGTTTCGTAACTGTTATCGATGTAATTGTTAATATCGATAAGTTTATTTGAAATTTTTGTTTCGTAAGTCGAGGGCACGTGGGGATATGAAATGTCTTTTAAAATAGGTACAGACAGCAACAAAATATTGTATAGGTATGCATGTATGAACTTAAAAATATGGATATTATATAACATTAGATGTGAAATCAAAACTTTTAGTAATAACAATAAAATAACAATTAAGGTATATTTATTTTATTATATGTTGAAATCAAAAATCGATTTAAATATGTAAATAGGAATTAGTCAAATTAATACTTATTTAGAAAACGTATATAAATTTGAACGCAGCGGGACTCGCACCCGCGCCTCCTGGAAACCGACCAGGCGCACCACTAAGCCATACGTTCGACATTTTTATACGCTTGTTACAACTAATATATATGTATAGTCAGAGCGCCTGGTCGGTGTCCAGGAGCCGTGGGTTCGAGTCCCACTGCTTTCAAATTCTTATACATTTTCTAAATAAATATTTTTCTTTCCTAAGTTGGAATAACATTTTAAAAAATGTAAAACATAGTCAAATTAAGTTGATAACCGCGACTTGGAATACTGCATATCACAATTAACTACTTTTACCTGTTAAAAGTAATTACAAGTAACTTCTAGACATGTTTATGCCTTATTATTTCTATACATCGTATTTTATTACAAAACGAAACATTTCCATTCTCTTTCATAGTTTTGTAATGTTTTGTTATATACAACTTTACATAATAAGTGAAATAACTATTTTTATTGCGTATTCATATTTTCGTAATTTAATATAGCTTATAATAATATATTATAATATATATAGAGGCCGGTCGTGGCGCAAAGGCACGAAGTGTGGCTGTAAAATCGACTGGTTGTGGATTCGATCCCCACTCGAGGTAATGAAATATTTATTTACATTTATATTTTCATTTCTTCGCTCTGGTGTCGAGGCAAAGCGCGGCGTTGAGTTCCGCCACTCAGTGTGCAATGCCTCCAGAATTCGACGGAAAGTGAGGAACGGAGTGTCTTAACACTAGGTTCCCTCTGCCTACCTTGCTATGTGCGGGATACAACGTGAAGCTGATTGGATTTTAATTTTCATTTGATAATAATATATAATAATTTTAGTTAATGCTTTAGGTTGGTTTTTATGTTTTTATTATTAGCATAATTTCTTATCTTTAATATAAAAATTTAGCTCTTCTACTATATTGTGAGCGTTGAATGTGTGGACATATTAATTACTTATATTGAATTTTACAAGAAAAGTGTGAAGCTTGTTTCATACTTTATAAAATATTTAAGTAAATCGTTAACCCTTCAATACTCGCATATCGATCGGCCTTTGAATTTTATAAAATTTGACCACGTCATTACATATTTAAATCTTTGTGGTTGTGGTGATTGTGGTTTACATAATGTCTAACTATAAGATTGTTTCAGTGAAGATTTTGCATTCTTTTTGGATATATTCACTTTTAAAACTACAAAATAATATAACTAGTAGTCATGGTTTCGACACACACCATCTAATATCAAGAAATAACCGATGGCCCCTCAAAATGCAAAAGGAATCTGAAGAAAAACGATAAATTAAATCTATTCAATGGCTTATGGTTGGTTAAAACTTTTGCATAATTTGCGAAATCTACATAAATTATGTTTATGCTGTTTCAAGCAGTATCCCATAAATAGCAAGGAAGGCAGAGGGAACCTGGAAACCTAATGTTTAGCCACTCCGTTCCTATTAAGATACGTATTTTCCATTTTCCACCGAATACCGAAATCATTGCGTGTTGAGTGGCGGAACTCATCGCCGCACTCCGTCTCGACACTAGAGCGAAGAAAATATTAAATATTTAATTTCCTCAAGTGGGAATCGAACCCACAAACTGTTGTGTTAACATACACACGCTTGTGCCCCTAGGCCACGACTGGCGTGGTACTTTTAAGAATGTTCATCTGACTTTTATCTTAAGTAATATAATAGAAATATATATCTTTGTGGCTCCCGTTTTATTATCAACGACTGAATATTTTATGAGCCATTGTTAAGGCTTTGAACTGAAATACTTGTTATATATCTATGTATTAACGTCATAGTTATTATGTAATTTTTAATTTTAATGTTTTTTAAATTTGTATAAACAATGGTGTAATTATATTGACTTTTATATTATATTGTTGTTTTTTTTAATTATTGACTATAACTTACTAACTAACTAGGTATAACTTACTAATTAGGTAATAAACTTAACAAACGCATCTATGAATGCCGCCACACAGAAAATTGGGTGTAGAACTGTTGAGGTGTGGAAAATTTGGCGGAATGCGGGAATCAGAACATCTTAACCTTAGGTTCCCTCTTCCTATAAGCGGGACACTCTTAATAACTTAATTTAACTAAAAACAATGATTTTTAAAATCGTTATCTGTGTCTGTGTTTTTGTGCAAGAAAATCACAGAAACGAATTAACCGATTTTATTAAAGTTTTTACTGTTTATTCTGGGAAGCTTTCCTTAATGTATAGGGTTTGTTTTATTGCAATCGGTATATCAATAAGAATTATATCATTTTCAAGAATTTTGCTCGATAAAATTGCTATAAATAACTGTTTGATTGAAATTGGCTCAAAACTTTACTTTTCAATATAGTCATAGATATTATTTTTAAAATTATATTATTAATAGAAAACGAAAAAAATGCAGATGAGTAAATTAATAACTATGAAGTTCAAGCGGGTGAAGCCGCGAGCGGGTCGCTAATATTATTAAAAAAACATATTTTTAAAGTCTCAATCGAAAGTAGGGGCACCTATTTAATTAAAATAAGAACATCTATCTAAAATAAGACAGATGTAAATGTAATAATTTAAAAAAAAAACAATATTGAAAAATAAAACAAATATAGGTTCGCGTATAATTATGAATTTAAAATATTACTATCATAAAAGGTATACAACCTTGCGGAAGCCATTATTGCTGATAACAAATGTCAATGAAAACTTATTTGCATAACACAAGTGAGTACGATACATTGGAGCACATCCAAACTGACCATGGAAGTATTGTTGGAAAAACATCAAAATCAAAATCATTTATACATTGAA
>JAATLQ010007625.1:42839-57461 GCA_013421005.1 Heliconius erato x Heliconius himera | reverse complement strand
TATGTATATAATAACCCTTAATACTTTAATTCCTTATTTCCCTGTCAGCATATTTTGCTGAGCTTCTTTCACTCAGATTAAATATTAGTTCAGTTCATTCCTAACATCCGCGCATGACACTTGCCTTTCTAATTAATCACTTTAAATATTATAAGTATTTCTTAATAAACATTTTATTCCTTTTTTTTTAAATCTTTTTATTCTTTTTTAAAAAGTGGTTAAGCAAAATCCTCATAACAGAGCGCTTTTGTATAAATATACTAAAAGCGAATACTTGTTATAAAATATATAAATTATATTAAATATATGTATGTAGTCGTATGTATATAAATGATAAATAAATAAATTGCTATATTGAAATATATAAATAACACATATTAAATAAACTGTAAATATAAATAATAGTTCCCTACAGGCGGTTTACGGACCTGATGCGGTATCAATTAAAGTAGCACAGATGTAATGGTGGTGTGAAAGATGAAGTTCGCTCTGGACGCCCTGTCACAGATAAAATCAGTGCCATTTTTTTTTTATGGAAAAGACAAGGCAAACGAACGTTCGGGTCACCTGATTGTAAGTGATTACCGCCGCCCACGGCCCCGTGCAACACCAGAGGAGCTACTGGTGCGTTGCCGGCTTCTAAGGTGGGTTGGGCGCCGGAGCGCGATATTACCTGATGCGAAACGCAGTAGTATAAAGCCACTACTTAACACCGGTTTTAAATGCCGGGGGTGGTAATGAGCTAACTGAGTCTGCCCATGCGTGTTTTTACGATACCACCAGTACCAAGATGATCCTATTCTAGGATGGGATCACACGGCAAAATCCATCTTTGAGAAAGTGGAGCAAGCTCGATATTAGTAGCTACGATATTGCTGAAGAACTGGATGATGGGAATGGAAAGGAATCGTCCACTATGAACTTTTGCCACGATCGATTCTGACCTCTAATGTCAGCAATTGATGAGATTAAAAAAAGTTATTGAGAAAACCCGTCTGGAGCTGGTGAATAGGAAGGGTGTAGTATTCCACCATAACAACGCCAGACCGCGCTCATCTATAGTCACGCAGCAAGCAAAAATTGAGGGAGCCCTGATGCTGTTTCGTCAGATTTCCACCTATTTTGGTCATTGCAGAACTCTTTAGGAAGCATAAAGCTAACCTCAAAAGAACACTAAATAATACGTGTCAGATTTTTTTTTCAAAAATCTCGAAATTTCTACAGGAATGGGATCATGGCACTACCTATAAGATGGCAAGAAGTCATCGATCAAAACAGCACGTAGATATTATAAATAAATAAAAAAATATATCTAAAAAAATATTTTCCATTAATATTATTAGTAAAAAAATCAGCTTCACGCTGTATCCCGCATACAGCTTGGTAAGCAGAGGGTAGTGTTAAGACACTTAGTGTCCCACTTTCCGCCGAAAATCCGTAGGCATTGCGTGTTAAATGGCGGAACTCAACCGACACCAGAGCAAAAAAATTAAAATATCCTTTTAAATAAATATATTATTTCCTCGAATGGGGATCAAACCCACAACCAGTCGATTTTACAGCCAGCTGTTCCCCTGCGCCACGACTCGCCTCTTTTATATAAGTAATTTAAGCAATTACCGACAAGTACAAATATGGACACAAGTATTTACAGAGGCTGTACGTCGAAATTGGTTTTGAAGTGTTTCTAATTCACGAAAGTTGACAACATCATGGTGCGGTTCACACCTTTCATACTACAAGAAAAGATATAGGTTCGAATCTTGCTTGAGGTAAATTTAAATAATTGTTAGCTTTTCATTATTGACTACACTAATTATATAAAATTTTATATGGTGGCGTTTAGTTCCGTCACCCAAGTTGTGCTGTGCTTGAATGATATTAAAATAAAAAAATAAACAAAATGGCAACTTATCACTATTTATCAATGAACTCTATAAGAAATAAATTTAAAAGACCATCGTACTACTAATATTGTAAACTAGCGGTCGCAGCGCGGCTTCTCCTACTTCAACTATACACATATTTATTTAAGTGTAGGTATTTAAGAAAAATAATATTATTTTATTATGGTTATCTATAAGTACTGTAATGCAATAAGTTAATCGTAGTTTAAGTCTTTCGGAATTTATTAGTATGTTACAAAAGTGTTTAGATATTTCACGACTATGTAGGTAGGCTATAGGTATAAGTACGCGCGATAAGCAATTTTTCTCGCTTATTATCCCACTCCGCGAGAGTTTAAAAAAATTGCCTATATGTTGCTCCATAACTCCATGAGTTAGAGCTTTCAATGTTAGTTCCATAACAATCAGTTCAGATGGTCCAGACAAACAGAAAGACAGACAGAGAGACAAAAAAATATTATTTGTTTCTTCTTGCCAGACTACATACTGTATTTAAATCGGTTCGTTTTTGAGATTAGCCTAAACAAACGCACAGATACACAAACAAAAATATAAAAAAATATTTTTTTGGATTTTTATTTTTATTTATTTTATTTATTTTTTACTCTTTATACAGCTACAACAGCTATATATTTATAAAGAGTAAAGCCGCGTGAGGATGTCGCTAGTTTTATGTATTGTTACTTTGGAACTACTAACGCCATCTATTGGCGAGTTTCTGAAGTAAACATAAGCCTCATACTGTTTGTTATAAATATTGTCTACTATAATCTGTAGTTTATGATATTATAAAAAGGTAAAAACATTATAATAATAAGCATAATATTTAAAACACAAGACTAAGATAAAAATTGAAAACAATAATATTATAATTCTACGAGATTGATTTATAATACATAAACATACTGCACGTTGCTTAGAAAAAAAAACAAATAAATATGAGAATAAATAAATTTCTACGCGCTTATAAGTATTTGTAAAAAATATATGCAAAAAGTGTGCGTTGGCCGGGAATCGAACCCGGATCAACTGCTTGGAAGGCAACTATGCTGACCATTACACCACCAACGCCACATGTCCAGAGTATGAAATTTTTCGTGATTCTCATAACAATTAATAGATACTTTTTATTGATTTGGTTATATTTATATATCAAAAACATTATTTATAAAAAAGGAAAATTAATAATAAAAAATATATATATTTACATGTAATCATATTTTTTAAATTTCTGAGGTCGGATTAAAACGCTCCCATTCGCCGCTCTCCACCCACTTCGAAACATTGTGTATTAAGTGGCGGAATTTAACGTCACGCTTTTGTCTTCATATCAATCAATATAACAGAGCAAGGAAGTGAAGACAAATAAATTCCCGGAGTGGGAATCGCACCCATAACCGTTGCGTTCACAGTAAGAGGCTGTCACCCTGCGGCACGCTCTAAAGTGCCAAACACCAGTCATAATGAACATATATTTCAAAAATATATATGTTTTACCATAATAATACAGCATTTGAATCTGGTTTCAGTTAACATCTGGTTCAAATAATGCAAGTCTATACAAATAAGCGAATAAGCAATGTAACAAGCTCCTTCCCCGAGTTCCCGCCTCGTGTCTACTGTCGTGTATCTAGCTCAAGTATGCAATTGTGAAAATATATGAATATATTTTTTAGCTTCACACTGTATCCCGCATATAGCAGGATAGGCAGAGGGAGCCTAGTGTTAAGACACTCCGTTCTCCACAAGCCATAAAATTTTTCGAGACTTTGCACTGAGTGGTGGTATTCGACCACCTTTGGTCTTGTTACCAGAGCGAGTAGCTATACAAGATAATGTACCTATTGTATTCAATAGAAATACAATTCAAACACTGTAAAGTGCTATCTGATCCTATAAAATACGGAAATATATAGTCTAGTGTCTATGACTAGGACAGAGCATAGATAATATTATAGGTACATCAAGCAAAAAGGGACACAATGTATTTTGTAATATCAGAATCCAAGGCCGTATTGTCCACACAGACCAGAAAATGCTGTTAATATCAATATTAATGGTAATTGGTGACCACGAACCAGTAATATTTGATATCACCTATAGGTATAGCACACGAGCAGGTGCATATCAATAACACTGATAAAATTCGCTCCAAGTACCTAGGTAGCGTTTCAGCTACCTTACTACAAATATTGAGCCTAAATAAAGCTACATATTTACATTTTTAACAGTGACTTCATTTAAATTGACGCATGTTATATTTATTTATTAAAAAAATGGATTACATTTTTGTAAGTAAATATAAAAAACATATTTATTTACTGATATTTGGCATTATATTCTTCGTCAAATTAAATATAACCTAGCTTGTATGTAGTTACAGGCATTCTATTTCCTTACCTATTAAAGAACATAATTTAAATATAATGATACTCTTGTTTGGATCGAGTCCACCAACCTCGTGCTTACATTTCGACACTATCTCACTTTACTACGACCGGCCTCAGCTACTATACATATATTTTAATATACAACACAGAATTTTCCTACAAACGAACACCATTCATTCCAACACAACACTAAGCCATTCTACTAATATCAACAAATAATCATTTAAACATCCAATCCCAGTAAACAAGTACTTGTTCTGAAGTGATACAAACAGACACTCGAGACTAACGGTCCTCGTTTCAAAGCCACCCACCTGCACCTGTAATCTCGCTAAAAAACTCTAAAATCTGACAGAGCTAATTAAACTTGCAATGGCTCTAGAGCGCATCTTAACCCGGAGGCTGCGACTGAGACAATGCAACGCTTTCGGGGCGCGAGGGGCCCTCGACGCAGTAATCAGGGCTAATAGAAGCTCGCGTGCTTTGATCTCGCGTCAAAGGACGCCGCCTCGCCCACGAACGGATAGAATTGGCTGCGAATTTGAATTTTACGATATCAGCTGAAGTTTTTGTGAGAGATTAGGCTCGTGGCTAGTGCTCTTGTGCTCGTGCGAGGCAGATGGAAATGGAGTTAAAGTGGGTCGTTGTATATATTGTTTATAGATTTCTTTAATTATGTTTTTTTTCTAATCTAATCTAATAGATATTTTAATATGCTTATTATTGATATATTCATTTAGTGTATATACAATTTAATTAAAATAAATAAGTTGTATATATTCTGAATTATATGTGCTTGTAAATAATAAGCTGTGCTTATTACTTACAATAATGTAACAAATCATATTGGATATAAACGTAATAGCAGTACCAAAAATATAAAATATATCTAAATATTAACTTTTATTTAGTAAAAAAGAGTAATGTCTAATCTTACGTAATTCTTCACAGGAGCGTGCACACAGACCCCGTGAAGAGTCTGCGCGAAGAGTTGGAGCGATATTGTTTCTTTCTACTTTACACGGGCGGGGGCAGGCGCGACGCGTAATTGATTCCTTTGTGGGGTAACCGCGGGCGGATCGCATCGGTCCTGAAGGTCCACATCTCGCATTCAAGGGTTAAGCTGTGTATTATTGCTTTGAAGGAAAATAGGAATGTGATAATAATGTGAGTGATAGAGCTGCTTTGTTGTTTTCTTTGTTTCTAGTATGCAAAGGCTATTGTGTTAAGCGTGTAGTATTATTGTACGTTTTCTGAAGCAACTCATTGTATCACTATAGAACGTCATTCCTCGATATTACTATTCCAAGCTACTGAAAACTGAAAAATGCAATGTATATATATATTTAATTACGTAGTACATATGATTATTAATTGATAGAAATATATGAAATGGTGGACCCAATAATTGAATGAATGTGCTTACCTGAGCCAGAAAAAAAGTTCATCTAAATTCTTGGGCCTGAGTTATTAAGTTTAGTGAATTGGTATATTATTTGGCGATCAAAAGTCATTCATGGATCCCTTCACTCATTTCATATGTTGGATGAGGCAGTATGTGGCGCAAGTGATAAATAAGTCTTAACCACACCTCGTTCTAACAAAAATGTTAACTATATGATTAACATAAAAAAATCATTTTTTATAATCGGTCCACAAATAACGGAAAAATCAATGGACTTACTCTATTTGTCGAAAACGGGTGGTTTTTGAAATTGGATAAAAATAAACAAATACTAATTTACTGTCTTATACTTTTCACCTTTCATCAACCATCTTCTAGTAGACTTCCACGTGCTTAAGTTCATTTGAAACTATTAAATCGTATAATATGCAGATAATGATACCAGTTTTAATGGTTATTAGCATAAAACATATGTGAATTCATTAAATAATACTTGCCTTAGCAACAAGTATATAGGAATGTTAATGATTCTTTTTATAGTTCTACACATTATCCCACATAGAGCAGGCAACGATTTATACAACTAAGTAAATCTTAAAATGACTTAGGACACCTATTTCTGATCGTCTCCGTATCTACAGGAACAGATAGCCGGTTATCACGCATACACGTGTTAGCAAACACGCCAGAAAGGAAATAATCCCTCTATTAAACGTCCGGATTATCAAATGTAAATAGTAGTTTTATCACTGCGCCGACAGTGATTGATCACGGTCGTATTTGAGTTTACTTGAAGCCAAATTACGAATGTTATAGATACCAATATATTAAATATACTCGCGTTATTTGATATTTGTGACCTAAAATTATACAAGGCAAGTGTAAAATAGTTCTCCTCCGATTCTTAATGATATATGAATAGATTTATATTTTTTTACAACATAGCTCGGCGTTGAGCTCCGCCAACTAAACACGGAATGGGAGTTCGGGACTGTCTTAAGACTCCTAAATGCACTCTGTTTACATTGCTATATGTGAGATACAGCGTGAAGTTAAAAAAATATTTCCTAAAGAAGAATTTTACATCAAAATGACTCTTCACATCATTTTATATCTTTTTTATCTGTTAATATAATCAAAATTGTACATGATGACAATATTACGTTTTTACCAACTTTTCTCACGGCTTCCTATAACAAGCACCATCTAAAATACAAACATTCTCGTAGAAGCTTAAATCAGCAGAGCTTTTAAATTACGTACTATTATGAGTTCTATATGAATATACTAGCGTCTACCTCCTGCTTCACCTGCGTGGTCAAATTAAATATATGGACTATCCAACACAAAAATACTTTTTAATTTCAAAACAGTACCTAGTTCGCGATATTAGCGCTCAAAACCGAACAAGCGCTTTAGCTTTATGATATCAGTATAGATTTAAAGAATATTTATTTTTTTACTGCCAACATGCACACTGACAACTATCATGACGGGTATTAGTTTTACTCTTTTTAATTCTCTGTACCCACCTAACTTAATTATTTCTATCTTTTATTTTTAATCATTTCATACATTATTCAAGGTAGACGGAGTGAATATAGAAAAAAACATTATTACTTTTAAACTTTCTGCTCTTGTTGTTGTTTGTTGAAAACAAAAATATATAGGCTTTGAATGGGAAAAATAGGAATTTAACGCTGTACCTCGCACATAGCAGGGTAGGCAGAGGTACCCCAGGCCCCTAGTGTTAAGATACTCGTTTCCATAGTGAATGTGAATTCACTTCCATTCCCCACTCTTCCAAATTCTGGAGGCGTTGAGTGGCGGTACTTTGCCTGGTCACCAAAGAGAAGAATAAAATTATGAAATAATTTATAAGCCATTTTTGGAACCCGTCCAAGTGCTCTGACCACTAATCCATACATTCTTAACCAACTACGTTCCATTTTTTATTCGTTTTCTATAAAGTATTTCTTTTTCTTAAGGGTGGAATAACTCTAAAATACTGAGATACAGACAGTCAATAACACTTATGAAATAACTGCAAAGTCGCCAAGATAACGACAGTTTTATATAAGTCACGACCATTGTAAACACATAAATATACTTTAAGTAACTAAAAGCGACTCTATCCAAGCACAGTTAACCCAAACCATACAATCCAGCTAATCAACGATAGACATTAACCTTGGACGATTCAATCCTAAACGAAACAAACGCAAAGCGCTGCCATTAAGGCGTCAGCGAGGCGATACAAAATAAACTTAGATATTATTCTCCAAACTCCACTTCAGTGAAAGCCAATAATGTATTGTGACGTTCACGAGAACCAGGCGACCGTTTATCTGTCGGTACTTCTCGATAGCATCTGTATAAACATAGAATAAAATATGATTACCTACCACGTACAAACGTGAAATAAATTGAAATCTTAATGGTTGCACTTTAAGGTAGAGTTTGGGAAGGTTCTCCTTATATATTATGCTCCCGATTCGTTAATATATTTATGATAAACATTAATACGTAATAACTTACGTTTCTTTAGCTATTTACTTGATTAATCGGTTTCGAAGTAACAACAGAGGGTTCCCGAGGCAGTTTATAGTGCTTATGAAATTAAATTAAATTGTTTATTTATTTGCCTTACATAATTTACTCTTGTTATAGCCAATTTCAGTATTCTTAACATTGCAATAAAGTTAGTAAAGATAACAACGGAAACACACGAGGGTTTTGAACTCTTAGTTCAGTATTTCAACAAAATATACTTTTTAAGGCTAAATAAGCATTTGATAATGTATATCTTTTTCAAGTTCGTTCTCCGTCGAAGACTTCGAAAGTGTGGAACAAAAAATTATTTATTCCACTATAATACGATGGTCTCTATGACGTACTTTTACAATTTAGCTAGTAATAGAATAATTTATATATAAAAAATGCTTATATATTACATTTATATAATATGCAAAGAGGATGAAAGCGGTATGTAGAATAGAGTGTAAAACTCATGCTCTCAGATCGTATCATAATCGATTTAGAATGTTCAAAGCAGCGCTAGCTAAGTGGAACAAGCGAAAAGTGGTGGTTATATCACTTACACACGCCGCCGTCGCAGTTTAGTTTAACATTATAGTTGAGAGTTCAAAGTCAAATATAAATATAATTAATATTAAAACGTTTGTTTTATAAAGAAAGTACCCTATAAGTTATTTAGGTGTATTGCTCTCCTATAATTGAAAAGGGAAAGGAATAAAAAAAATGCAATTCGTGGTAAACGGTAAAAAATCTTAGAAAATGCCTTTTCCAGTAACTTTTAGCAAAATCAACATTTATATACAAAAATTATTAAGTAGATTACTTTCATTCTAAGAATGATATTAGAATTAGATATATACTCGTATGTGTTTCTAATTATAGGTGATGATATACAAATGTTACGTACATTTGCAATCGTTTTCCATATAATACCAAAAATGATCCTTTCTGTAATTTCCGAGCTGTCACTCAAGCTCTTCTTATAAAACATTTGGGTTTATTTAATGTCCATGTTACTATCTGTGGAGAACACACGAAGAAACTTATTCAAAAAAAAATGCACAATAGGAGAATGCATGTAAAAAGGAGAGGACCACTGACTGTGGTGTGTAACATGAGACATCACAGATGTAGGGACACACAAAATAACAAATATCCAAATAGTTTTACGCTGTATTCCGCACAGCATCAGCATCTAGTCATAAAACACCCCATTTTCCACGTGTTGAGTGGCAGAACTCAACGACGCGCTTGTCTTGCTACCAGAGTGACAAAATGAAAATGATTCCCACCCTCGAGTGGGAATCGAACCCCCCACCGTCGCATTTAGAGTTAGACGACTCGAAGAAGGCAACAAATATTAAACATTAATTAGAAACGCTAACTAATATGAAGCACACAGTACAATGTCACAAGTCGGGCACATGCTCCAACTTGGCGGAAGTGACGCAATTTCCCAAACGTCAACTGAACTGAAGCTATCAGTAATCTTAGAGTCACTGTCTGAAATGGCAGAGCCTCTGTGAAACGTTATTTGTGAACTATGTTTAATATTATACGCATTTTTGAAATATCTTTTGTTTTTATTTTATGTTAATTTGATGATTCTTATCATTTATAACTGTAGACCTGTAATATACAAAAATCTATTAAGGTTTCTCAAATGTTAAGCTAGATGTGGGATTTATATTTTCATTCAAGGATTTTTGTCCGTACTGCCCTCGTGAGGCAGTAGTATTTTTCAAATAAGCCAAACAACGTTCAATAAAATTTTTAAGCCTTTCTAATAAATGATCTTTTAATTTTATACCAATTTATGTTGTTTAATTCTTGAATTATTTTTATAAATAATTAATGAGATGAGATGGTTTGTTTGAGAAAAAGGGAACCTATTAAACATTTAATATATTTACATATATTTTTTTTTTTAAATTAGAGTGAAAATATTGTTCTGGACACCAAAAATATGTCTGTTAAAAGGGCAGCTGTTGATTTTTCTATTAAAAGAAATCTCACCGCAATTTTACTTAAATTAAACCAATATATATTCTTGTAGGAAATTAAAAATTCTACAAAAAAGGTCTATCATGTTTTTTTGCTAATTTGATTCATTTAAAAAATGTATTCCAAATAAAGTTATAAGATAGTCAAAAATGAACTCTTCAGGTTAGCATTAGTCATTTACGTAAATACGCACAAGGAAAAAAAACACAAAATACAAAAAACACGTAAAAAAATAAAGATAAATTAAAAAGAAACAAAAAGATTAATTTAAAAAGAATACGCCCCCGGGTGGGCTCGAACCACCAACCTTTCGGTTAACAGCCGAACGCGCTAGCCGATTGCGCCACGGAGGCACTTGAACGGTTGGCCTAAATACATATTTAGTATCTTGTTGTAGAAAATATAAGATATTTATTTATATAGAAAATGTTTTAGTTCGAATACAGGGCTGATGTACACAAAATTAAAATCAATCATTGTTCTGAACATTTTTTATGAAATAATTTAACTGTTAAATCTTTTAAATTAAATATTGAGAACTAAGAACTAGGTATTTATAAACTTAGCGACTAAGTAAATATTTTTAAATAATCTTGAAAATAAATGAATACATTTGTTTTCCTTCTAAGATGGCGTAAAACATAAGTTTTTTCAAGCGACAACCCTGTTTGTGTTAAGCTTATAAACCTGTTTCGTACCTGCTCAATCTCAACAATAGTGAACTAAGCACGTGTTATTTAGTTACACTGAGATTCGACCTGAAGTTATCAATTTACAACGTTTCTTTAAATAAGTGACCAAATATAAGCAGTTAAAGCTAATTTAAATCCATTAAAATACCGTTATATATTTTACACTTAGTGAAATAGTTGGATTAAACAAAATTATTTTGTTGACAAACAAAAACAAAGCTTATATTTCATTGTGACGTTTAAGTTTCAAATTAGTTTTTTGTTTTGAATTATACAATGTTTGGGTGTCTATGACTGAAAGTGACTGAAGTATATTAAAGTAGGTCTAAATAATAAAAGTTAAGTTTAATAAAATTATAAATATGGCTGGAAGAGTCGCCGGTACTTGTTGTACCGCTTCTGTGGAACGAGCTGGACTACCTGGACTTCTTCGAGATCTGCAAAGGCTGGCGGAAGATCAGGATTCAGCTGATATAGTGTTTATACTTGGCAGTGCTGAGGAGAAAGTCTATGCTCACAAGATTATATTAATAGCCAGGTGAGAGAATTAGTAATTTGAAAGTAAACATTATAATTATTTATTCATTGAATTAAGTGTTTTCTATAAATATTTTTAAATAACGCTAAAGATAAAAGATTAGTTACCATAGATATTTTTTTTATATCTATGAAATATTTGTGTTACATTTTTTTATTGCAATCTATTACAATAATAATTGGCATTATTATTTCTATGAAAAAAAGTGTTTTCTTATTTATATTTATTTTATTAAGTATTTACATCTATTTATTTTTGTTAACATTAATAACAAAAAGTGGCCAAGATACTCAGAAATGTGTTGTTTGTAATACAACAAATTTAACTTAATTTCCATTATCAATTTCAATATGATAAAGATATAGATAGAGCATATTGTGTTTAGTTACTTTTATTAAAAATTATAAGTCAAACCTAGTGATAAATATCTAATAACATTAGTCTTCACATGTGTCCATTGAATTTATCTTTACAGAGTAAATTAGGTCACACACTATTTATTTTTATTAATATATATAAGAACAATTTAGTGTAGTTTAGTAGTTACAAGCTAGAGAGTAGTGAGTTATTCAAATATCTGTTATATCTTTGAAAACTACTTAGAGTGGCATACACAAAATCTTAATACTAGTTTATAGAATAAGAGTTAAATTATTAAGTGTTTACCAAAAAATTATATTGAACAAAATTAAGCAAATTTGAATTAAGAAGTAGAGTTTTAGACTAAATATAACAAACAATGTATGTTCAATATATAAATTATTAAAACCCTTAACTATAAATATTAATAACACTTAGTTTAGGCATATTAAATAACTTAATTTTAGATTTATTTTTAGTATTTCAACAATTCTAGTGACATTTTAGTATTGATATATAAAGAAAATGCATAAAACCGGTAAATTTAAATACTTTATATTATTATAAAATGTGCACTTATGATTGTAAAAAGAAAGCTTACTGAAATCGGTAGAATAGGGATATACTTGAAAAATCTTTATTTAAAGCACGTACTAGCGACATCTATTGTTGAATTTTGGAAATATTTTTAGTAAATGTAGATGGCGCTGTACAATAATTATTACATTGTGCATTATTTCGGACAAAGAATTTGAGTTACAATTTATCCACAATAAAAAATATACTTAGTTTATTATTTTATATTCACATATTGCTTACTTTTATCAAAGTCAATGCGCATTGACAGTGGTCGTTGGTTGACGATTCTATAGTCTGCTAAATAAGAAAAATAATAAGCGGCTTCGCCCGCATACCACTTATAATTCTCTTATTATGCTGCATTTATAATCATTTAATTTATACCTTAAATAATTTTGAGAATGTGCAAGCACTACATTATTGTTACTGTTGGCGAGGATGAAATCGGCGGCAAGGGTTCGCAGGACTCGTGCCTATGATTGTGGCCGTTAACGGAGCGTTGAATTATTTTAAATTTACATTTCCTCAAAAAGTATACGTTCAAATTCCATGCTATACAGGCCAAAGCATATCTTTATAAAAGTTACTCGACGATGGAATAACTTTTGCTCGTAAGTTTCAATATCTTAATAAATTAAAAAATATCACATTGCAATTTTCACTTATTTTTTGACACAAAATGCCTTATTGTGGCTTATTTATAAGAGATAAATATAAAGTATCGCAGATTTTTTATAGACCAAATAAAACATTTCTGCTATATAATGTACTGACGTATATTTTACTATTTTTACAGCGCACGCACTTAAAGCATTCGATGGCGTTCATTATTATTGTTATTTCGTTATTTAATACTAACTAAGACTTAAACCATAATGTTATATAGCCTATACTACTCCTGAAGAACGTAGCTTTCATACTCAAGCAAAAATAAGTAAATCGGACTAGTAAATCCACAGATCTTAGCGTTTAAACAAAAATACAAACTCTTCTGCTTTATTATATTAATGTAGATAAAAATATTTATTACAGCACTTAACACATTTAAAAATAAAAAAATACAGACCTACATAACCAAACAAAAGCGACTTTTGAATAAGAATACAATTCTTTATTATTTCCATGAAAAAGGTACCATCAGTATCACTTTACAGAACTCTATGCTAATAGAGCCGTCCATGGCAAAATTATTCCGGCCGTAAGGAAAATATTACTGTCCAAGATGGTCGCACAAAAATGGCAAATTTGCATCTGAATAAAGATACTGTTGGGAAACATGTGGTCTGTGTAGAGTGGCCATTTAGTCATTTATTGAAATTATATTCTGTGTATTTTGTTTCTTTACCTTTCTATACCAATATTATAAAGCTGAAGAGTTCATTTGGGCGAATGCGCTATTATAAGGAGCTATTAGTTCGAATTGCATTCTTTCTCTATTGGATAGTCCAATTACTATAGAGAAATTGTGTGTTGAGTGACGAAACTCAACTCCGCGCTTTATTACTGGAGCAAGGAAATGAAAAAAAAAATGCTAAGTAGAAATAAAATCCAAAGCCTTCGCTTTTACAGTCAGACGTTGTGCCGCTGCGCCACGGCGGTTGACACCAAATTTAATAAATAAGTTATTACATTGTAAGTAAACAAAGAAAAAAATTCTTACAACAAAATGACGTATAAAACGTTTTTTTTGCATAAATATTGGTCACCCTAAGTCCAGCGAGGGGTGGAAGCGGCGCGTTATAAACCGACAACTATACACTCCTAAAGTTACCCGCCAACTTCGTCAACTCTACGTAATACTTATTTCTAAAGAGATATTGGAAAAATAACATTCGCACTAAAACTTTTCCTTGCGTGATATATGCGAGTAGTTTTGAATGTGTTATTTACTTGGTAATTCTAAATAATTTATGAGTCATGTAAAAGTTTGTAAAACGTAATAAATATTATAAAACGTAATAAATATTAATTTGAGGCCGGTCGTGGCGCAGCGGCACGAGGTGTGACTGCAAAACCGACTGGTTGTGGGTTCGATCCCCACTCGAGGAGATGAAATATTTACTTAAATTTATATTTCCATTTCTTCGCTCTGGTGTCGAGGTTAAGCGCGGCGTTGAGTTCTGCCACTCAACACGCAATGCCTCCAGAATTCGGCAGAAAGTGGGGAACGGAGTGTCTTAACACTAGGTTCCCTCTGTCTACCCTGCTG